>CM035163.1:17267222-17562389 GCA_020205615.1 Panax quinquefolius
AAACTTTTGCGTTATTTTCAATAAAATATTTTTGCCGCTTTTCTCGATCCAACAATAATTCTTTTGTGGGGTCTACCAATGATGATTATCAGGTTATGCGGATATTCTCCGACAAAAGAATATTTCCCACCAATCGAATATAATATGACAACTTGCATACTTTGCAAAATTTGTAAATATTACCCACAACTATAATATTATATCAAATCCACATCATAATATAAAAATTATTTCAAGAAAAAAAATTAAATATTTATTCATAAAAAAAAGGGTCTCACAATCTCCCTCCTTATAAATTTACCCTCGAAATTTACGTGCGATACATTCGATGCGTCCGAGCAGTTGAGATACCTTGACTTTATTTCAGATTCTAACTCTTGAGGTATAACCTCGAGTGTTGAATCGATTCTTCTTATCCAATATTTTAACACGTATCTCCTCAAGCGTTAAATCATCCGCTATTTTGTCCTAGGTTCTAAATTAATAATGTGGTTCTGTAGTCCACGTATTTACGTAACATCGATACGTGAAAAGCGTTTTAAAACGCAACATACTTGGCGGTAAAAGCGACTCTATGAGCGCGCTCCTACTCGATTGAGGATTTTAAATGGGATAATTCCGCAAACTTAGCCTCGTACTGCGATACAGTCATATTATTTTGCTCTAACTTGATAAATTCCACCTTCTTCATGTGACGAATGCTTTCGGGAAAGTACTTGTCATTGAATGACTCTTGGAACTTCCCCAAGACATCTTGAGTCGGTCGGTGGGTCGTTTTGATTCCCACTAGTAATCGCCTCTTAACGCAACATAAAGGTGGCAAAGGGAACCTTTGCTCCTCAGCATCCCAAGACATCAAATATCTTAGTCATCTGCTTTAACCACGTCTCGCCTTAAGTGGTTACGGTTTTCCCAAAAACTTCAATTGGTCCCAGCTCCTTGAATTACTTAGCGGTGATAACTGGTAGTGTAACGCCTCCAAAATAGGTATACATCACCTATTACGAGTTGTCAATACATGAGTGTAGAAGAACTACAACTTTATTATTACAACGAGTAAAGCTGTGAGTTTGAATACAAATATTATCTTCAGAACGATATCTATACTCAAATAAATCCTCATCACATTTATTGATACATTATTTTATAAAATGGTGAGGACTACTAAACAATCCTTTCTAAAACCTTCATTCTATACCCAGCTAAATGCTCTCGCTTACATTCTCGCCTCCCGAGAAGAAAAATGGAACAAAAGGAAAAGGGTGAGCTCAACTAGCCCGAAAGAAAGAATATTATGACTAAGATAATATACAACAAATTACCGTTAGTCTTCAACAGGGGAAAATCTAATAGAATACAATAGATGACAAATTTTAAATCAATATTCATATTGAAATAATAATTCATTAGAAGAGTTAAGTAGAGAATGCAAACTACTATCTTCTATGTATGAATTTAATGAGACCCAGTTTTATCAATAAAGATTTAAATTTTGTCGAAATAATTTTTAATATTATGGTGTGAATTTGAGATAATATTATAGTTGTGGGTAGTATTTATAAATTTTGCAAAGTATGCAGTGGTTATATTATATTAGATTGGTGGGAAATATTCGGTTTAGCGAGGGAATATTAAATGCAATGGCTCAATCATTGGTGGACCCCACAACGAAATTATTGTCGGATTGAAAAGCGACAAAAATATTTTATTGAAATAACGGCGGAAGTTTTCTGGTTAGTTCTTGTTGAACTACTTTCGGTAGTAAAATGAAATGTCATGGTGTGGTTGCGTAGTAGCACGCGGTATTGATTATTGATGCTTATGTGAGAAGTCACTCGGTTTGATTCCATTATTGTCGATTAATAATATGAATTATTATAGCGATAATGATGTTTTGTTTTATTAATATTATTAACGTAATAAAAGCGAAACATCTTTATATAAAATAGAATACTTTATTAAAGTTATTACATAAATAGAATATATTATATTTTATTATGCATAGTGTTGCATAGTGTTTTGCGTAGTATTTTGCATAGTATGTTTTGCATAGTAAAATGTTTTTATATAAATAGAATATATTATATTTTATTTAAAAGATTTTTTCTTTAAATATGGATAGTCGATTAAAATAAATCAATGCAGATAGTTCATGGATTAGATTCTTATGCATTCCATTTTCTATAAATAGAAGCTCGTTCCTTCATTTATTTTCTTACAAATTCATTGAAACTACAGAGAGAAATTATAGAGAAGCTATAGAGAAAATTATAGAAAGAAGAAGAGTATACTATTTACTTCCTTTACTTCTATATTAGGTTCTTTTACGGTGAGGGTGTTATTCTTTCTTCTTGAAGAGAACTTACATTATTCCATTCATTATTATTACATTGGAATAACTTTTGTAAAAGTGGCATACCCTATACATAACTTTGTCTGTGGCGGCATATCACTATACTTGGTGAAATCCTTATGTTATTCCATTCTTATTTATTACATTGGAATAACTTTTGTATCTGTGATTTACCTATACTTGGTGACATTCTTATTATTTTGTTGGAACATCACATGCATGTGTTTTACAGGACTGGTTCCATTTTATTATTACTGTTGGAATATCACATGCACATGTGTTTACAGGACTGGTTAAAATCTTTATCATTACATTTGGAATATCCATCTACATGTGTTTTACCGGATGCAGTTCCATCTTTATTATTACATTGGAACATCACATCCGGTTGTGAATTTCACGACACAGGTTCCGTTATTATTATTACATTGGAATAACTTTTATCTATCTGCAATCTGCGCATGCGTGGTGATTTCTTTTGTTATTCCATTCTTTATTATACCCGGTTGGTTAAAACTTTGACTTATACTCCATGAAATTAGTAGAATATCCTTGATATTTGCGTTTCATCCGATATCTTTTCATGGAAATATTCTTACGATCATTCTTGAATTTTACTCTCTGAAAGCGATGTCGTATTGACAATTTGGGCGTTAATAATTCATGGATTAAATAATTCTTGAACTTGTTTTATTGAATTACTATGTCATTGTCATCATCCTCATGTTATATTATGTTATCTTTGGCTTACGTGCATAGATGAACTTAGTATGATTATGACCGAGGATCATT
Organism: Panax quinquefolius; assembly: GCA_020205615.1. Taxonomy (NCBI): domain Eukaryota; kingdom Viridiplantae; phylum Streptophyta; class Magnoliopsida; order Apiales; family Araliaceae; genus Panax; species Panax quinquefolius. The sequence continues at coordinate 17,270,368 of CM035163.1, forward strand.
CGGTATAATCATGACTTGATATAAATGATGTGACAAAAGTCCTCGATGGCTTTGTAATGCGATGATGGATAGTTTTTGGTATGATTATGACCGAGGGTGATTCGGTATAGTCGTGACCATTGATAATTTGATGAAAATCCTTGGCCGTGAATGCGAGGATGATTAGATGTGGTGGTTTATTTATTAAAATTTGAGTCTCGTGATAAAAATTGATGAAAACCTTTTAAAACCTAAAAGATAGTAGACTTTATTCTCTACTTGACTCTTTTAATGGATTGCTTATTCATTGCTGCAGTTTAAAGCCGGTTGTCTATTGTATTTTATCGGTTTAACAACTTGTTGAAAAGGCTAATGATAATTTATTACGCATTATCTTAGTCGTAATATTTCTTCTTTGGGCTAGTTGAGCTCACCCTTTCTTTCTTTTTTGTTCTCTTGAAATAATGAGAACATAGTTTGGGACGAGTCGGGGAGCGAGTAATGGTCGAGAGGATAGCATTAGTAGTCCTCACTATTACGTGAAATAGTGTGATAATAGTTGTAATGAGGACTCCTTTTGAGTTTGTATAATATCTAGTAGACAATATTTGTATTCAAACTCACGATTTATATCGTATTGTATACCACAGCGATTATATTAGTAAGTTGTATTTGAATTTATGTACCATGTAAGTGGCGACCCAAGATGGGTGGCGTATACCTAATTTTTAGGGCGTCGCGGTTGGTATCGAGCTTAGGGATATGATCCTGGCTAAGAGGTGAGAATAGAACTAGGAGGGAGGCGGAAATTCCTTAGCTAGTATGACCTACTAAGTTTATTTGGTATTTAATTGGTCGGTTAGTGTATAGGGATAATATGTGATGTGTTAATTAACCTGGGTTTTGTGGCGATGTTTGAAAATGGCATCAAAATGTTGAGATAAGCATTGGAGCACGAGAGGCGTTGATTCTCCACGATCGATAATCGGGACAATGTCACAACGGGATGGCGATAATCCTCCATGTAAACAACAACAACGATCGATTGATGAATGACGAGTGCGTTTAAAGGTTTTAAATTCATGCTACATCGGTAAAATCGACTCTGTCCAAAAGCGTGGGTGGAAACACGGAAAACTCTCGGTGGTCATTGCGCTAAACAATTCAAGGAGTTGGGACCACCGGGTTTAAAGGAGAGCAAAACCACTTACGGCGGAAGCATGGATTAAGCAGATTACCAAGATATTTGATGTCTTGGGATGCTCCGAGAAGCAAGGTTCCTTTTGCCGCCTTTATGTTGCTGGCGGAGAGCGGATTCTTGGTGGGAATCGGTAAAAGCGTACTCGACTTCTTTGTCTTGAAGATATCTTGGGAGAAGTTCGAGGAGGCATTTCAACGACAAATACTTTCACGAAAGTATTACGCCCACATGAAGGAGGTGGAGTTTATCAAGTTGGAACAAAACAATATGGCCAGTGTCGCAATACGAGGCAAAATTTGCGGAGTTATCACGATTCGTCCCACTTGGTGGATAATGAAGAGAGAGAATGGCGCGAATGTTTTTAAGAGGTTTGAAGCGGAGATCGTCGACATCTTATTTCTCATAAAGCGTGTTTTATTCGGATGTTGTAAATAGGGCTCGATTAGTGGAGTAGCGATAACGAGTCAACCTGACTAAAAAGAAGCGTAAGCAAAAATTATAATACCGGTGAAAGTAGTCATCGAGCGGTGACAACAAGCGTGGAGGAATCAACGGGCGGATATGGTAACCACTTGGTGGTAATCGAGGCCAAAATAATAAGAATGGACATTTCAAGAAAAGAGATTCAACAATGATGGAAAGGCGTCGGCCCACAAGCTTTTGTTGTTAAGGAAGGAGAAGGACCACTGTCATATGCTTCAAATGCGGATGAGAGGACACATCGATCCGAGCTGCGCCATGCCATCAAAAGCATGTTATAATTGTGGAAGAAGGCCACTTAGCTCGATTTTGTCGTTTCTGAAGACAAATTCAACTAGGATGGAGGCACCAAAGGTGTCCCGGACAAACCCGAGGCCGTGGTTTAAGAGAGGCGTTTTTTTTCGTGACGAGGAACACGAATAAAATTATCACGGGTAAGTAATCATAAGCTCTTGCGAAGTTTATCTGAGTGTTAGATGCCAGTTCTACCCACTCTTTTATTTCACCTGGTTGTGTTCAACGTTTAAATTTGACTCAGGAGAAGTTAGACTTTGACTTATTGGTTGAAACTTCGTTAGTAGGAGCCTTCGTTACCTCTATTATTTTTAAATTTTTTTGTTTCAAATAAACACTTTCACGTTACTGTCGATCTTATCTTTTTGAAAATACTTGCCTTTGATGTGATTTTTGGAATCAATTGGTTAACTACTCATCATTCTTTTCGTAAGGTTGTTAGCTTTTATATTCATAACCATCTTTGTTATCTGAATTCAAAGTAACCAAACCAACTAAAGTCAATCATTGTTATATCAAGCCATAAGTAAAGAGCCCGAACCTTTAGTTGTTAACTTCCTTGTGTGGAATGCAAAAGCGGACTTTACGTAGGCGACATCGTGAATGAAGATGGCAAGTTTATAGGTATCATTGTGAGGTGTTATCTAGGTTAAGGGATAGAAGTCACAGTTGGTATCAATGTGACGTACTATCCAAGTCTTGAATAAAATGTGATTTTGAATGATATTTCTATCATTAATAAATTTCTTGGCGTATTCTTGAAGATTTCCTAGCCTACCCTAGGCGTGAAATCGAATTTTGTATTGACCCGATCTGAAAACCCATTTCTTAAACCCTCAAATATTTCTTCAACTAAATGAGCAGTTTACGTGGTTTATGATGAAAGTCATAATAAAAGCATTGGACTAATGAAAATCATGGGTATTAGTGGTATTAGTAAGTTATTATGATGAGTTATGTTGGTTAGTATGTGAAAACATGAAAGTTTCTTAGAAATCACAAAGAGTTGAAAATCAGATTTTGGTGAAAAAGCGTAACATGAAATTCAATTGACCATATCTCCTATTATATTTTGAATTTTTGAATGTGGTCAAGTCCTAGAGTTAGATCTATGAGTTACCTAACTAATCCAAGTGGAATTACTGGAAAAGGTGTTGTAGATTTTTGTGTGGACTGATTTTAGCAAAGGAGGCCAAAGCTGTAAATTTCAAAATGCTACTGCCCAGAAACTTTAAGGGACTGTTTCGGCCACTTAAATTATGAGAAAATTCTGGCCTTTTGGGACATGAAGGTATATGGTATAAAGTATCTTCTGTCCAAAAATGAGCTCATTACGACTTAAAATGAGCAAGTTATGACTATTTCAATATTTAGGTTTTTCAAATGAAAAACGCTATAACTTGGAGTTCTATAACTCGGATGACCATGAAATTTAAACTAGAAACTCACGTTAACATGTGTAAGGTCCTGCCAAGATTTGGGAATTTTGGAGTTAAACTTGAGGTAGCTAATTTCTTAAGGAATTAATTAGAAATTGATTTTTGAAAAATAGTAAATGAATTTTAAAAATTCCGAGAAAATATATTTTCATTATGGGACTATATTATGCTAAATCCGAGAAAAGAAATATTTTTGGGACTGATTTGGTATTTTTCATGAAAATAGTTTAATTCTGAACATATGAGTTAAATATGTTATGTGAAGTAACAAAGTTGAAAATAGGATTTATGGCTAGAGAATCCTATATAGAGTATATGCATATTTTTTGAGAGATTTGATAATTGGTGATGATATCTTATGAGTATGGCATTTTTGAATGATTAAATGCATTATATGGTAAAAGCGTAAACAATTAAGAAAAATTGTTTATAAATTTAAGAAATGATTAAAATATTGTTATAATATTAATGATATTAGATTATGAGATTATTAAGTGATTGATAACATGGGGATATTCTTGAATCTGGATAAATTATATTATAAATGTTTAATATTTATCCTTTATCTCATTTGATTGATTCTTTATATCATTATCCTCATGCTTATATTATGTTGAAAGTCATCTACGTGGCTTTTAGTGCATAGATGGACTTGGTATGATTATGACCGAGGATTGTTAGGTATAATCATAACGTAATTGAAAACACAATTATCTTTGGTAGTAGTGCATGGATAATTTGTGGTCGTGATACTAATGAATACACAATTATCTTTGGTAGTAGTGCATGGATAATTTGTGGTCGTGATCTTAATGAATACACAATTATCTTTGGTAGTAGTGCATGGATAATTTATGGTCGTGATACTAATGAATACACAATTATCTTTGGTAGTAGTGCATGGATAATTTGTGGTCGTGATACTAATGAATACACGATTATCTTTTGTAGTAGTCATGGATAATTTATTAGTGGTCGTGATACTAATGAATACACAATTATCTTTTCTTGGTAGTCATGGATAATTTGTGGTCGTGATCTTAATGAATACACAATTATCTTTGGTAGTAGTGCATGGATAATTTGTGGTGTATAATCTTAATGAATACACAATTATCTTTGGCGGTAGTGCATGGATAATTTGTGGTCGTGATCTTAATGAATACACAATTATCTTTTCTTAGTAGTGCATGGATAATTTATGGTGCGTGATCTTAATGAATACACAATTATCTTTTCTAGTAGTGCATGGATAATTTGTGGTCGTGATACTAATGAATACCTGATTATCTTTGGTAGTAGTGCATAGATAATTTGTGGTCGTGATCTTAATGAATACACATTATCTTTGGTAGTAGTGCATGGATAATTTGTGGTCGTGATCTTAATGAATACACGATTATCTTTGGTAAGTTGGATAATTAAATGGTCGTTGATCTTAATGAATATCCTTGGCACGTAGTGCGCGGGGATGATTCGATGATGTGGATTAATTATTGAAATTTGAGTCTCGTGATGAAAATATTAATTCATGGATGTGGTAAAAGTCATCTTTGGTAGTAGTGCATTGATAGACTTGGTATGATTATGACCGAGGATTATTCGGTATAATCATGGTAGTAATTGAAAACACGAATATCCTTGGCCGATGGTGCATGGATAATTAGTGGTCGTGATCTTATTAAAGGCTGCGTCTCGGCATTATTGGTTTCTGAGTTGTATATCTTTAGCTTTGTAGGTGCAAAGATGAATTGTTAATGAATATCTTTGCTTTGTGATTTCAAAGATGAATTTAATATTTTTAAGCGATAAAGGTATTCAAGTATCCTCATCTCTTTATCATACAGTCGTACGTACCTAATTTCGAGGGCGAAATTCCATAAGGAGGGGAGATTGTGAGACCCAGATTTTATCAATAAAGATTTAAATTTTATCGAAATAATTTTTAATATTATGGTGTGAATTTGAGATAATATTATAGTTGTGGGTAGTATTTATAAATTTTGCAAAAGTATGCAAGTGGTTATATTATATTCGATTGGTTTGGAATATTCGGTTTAGCGGGGAATATTAAATACAACTGGCTCAATCATTGGTGGACCCTAGCGAAATTATTATCGGATTGAAAAACGACAAAAATATTTTATTGAAATAACGGCGGAAGTTTTCTGGTGAGTTCTTGTTGAACTACTTCGGTAGTAAAAAATACGATGTCGTGTGGTTGCGTAATAGCACACGGTATTGATTATTGATGCTTATGTGAGAAGTCACTCGGTTTGATTCCATTATTATTACGATTAATAATATGAATTATTATAGCGATAATGATGTTTTGTTTTATTAAATATTATTAACGTAATAAAAGCGAAACATCTTTATATAAAATAGAATACTTTATTAAAGTTATTACATAAATAGAATATATTATATTTTATTATGCATAGTGTTGCATAGTGTTTTGCATAGTGTTTTGCATAGTATTGCATAGTGTTTGCATAGTAAAATGTTTTATATAAATAGAATATATTATATTTTATTTAAAAGATTTTTCTTTAAATATGGACCGTCAGATTAAAAATGTAAATCAATCTGGACCGTTCATGGATTAATTCTTATGCATTCCATTTTCCTATAAATAGAAGCTCGTTCCTTCATTATTTTCTTACGAATTCATTGAAACTACAGAGAGAAATTATAGAGAGAAGCTATAGAGAGAAAATTATAGAAAGAAGAAGAGTATACTCTTCTTCACTACTTACATATTAGGTTCTTTTTTACGGTGAGGGGTGTTATTCTTTCTTCTTGAAGAGAACTTACATTATTCCATTCATTATTATTTTTCGTTGGAATAACTTTGTAAAAAGTGGTATACCTATACATAACTTTTGTATCTGCGGCATATCCTATACTTGGTGAAATCCTTATGTTATTCCATTCTTATTTATTACATTGGAATAACTTTGTATCTGTGATTTACCCTATACTTGGTGACATTCTTCTTTATTTTGTTGGAACATCCTCATGCATGTGTTTTACAGGACCACGGTTAAATTTTTATTATTCATTGGAACATCACATGCATGTGTTTTACAGGACTGGTTAAAATCTTTATCATTACATTGGAATATCCTATCTGTGTGTTTTACAGGATCCGGTTCCATCTTTATTATTACATTGGAACATCACATGGGTGTGAATTTCACGACACTGGTTCCGTTATTATTATTACTCGTTGGAATAACTTTATACATCAAAATCTGCGCATGCATGGTGATTTCTTTTGTTATTCCATTCTTTATTATACCCAGGTTGGTTAAAACTTTGACTTCTATACTCCATGAAATTAGTAGAATATCCTTGATATTTGCGTTTCATCCGATATCTTTTCATGGAAATATTCTTACGATCATTATTGAATTTTACTCTACTAAACGATGTCATATTTGACAATTTGGGCGTTAATAATTCATGGATTAAATAATTCTTGAACTTGTTTTATTGAATTACTATGTCATTGTCATCATCCTCATGTTATATTATGTTATCTTTGGCTTACGTGCGTAGATGAACTTAGTATGATTATGACCGAGGATCATTCGGTATAATCATGACTTGATATAAATGATGTGACAAAAGTCCTCGATGGCTGTAATGCGTTGATGGATAGTTTTGGTATGATTATGACCGGGGGTGATTCGGTATAGTCATGACCATTGATAATTTGATGAAAATCCTTGGCCGTGGTACGGGGATGATTAGATGTGGTGGTTTATTTATTAAAATGAGTCTCGTGATAAAAAAATTGATGAAAACCTTTTAAAACCTAAAAGATAGTAGACTTTATTCTCTACTTGACTCTTTTAATGGATTGCTTATTCAACTGCAGATTAAACCGGTTGTCTATTGTATTTTATCGGTTTAACAACATTGAAGGCTAATGATAATTTATTACGCATTATCTTAGTCATAATATTTCTTCTTGGGCTAGTTGAGCTCACCCTTTCTTTCAACTATTCTCTTGAGAAATGAGAACATAATTTGGGACGAGTCGGGGAGCGAAGTAATGGTCGAGAGGATAGCATTAGTAGTCCTCACTATTACGTGAAATAGTGTGATAATAGTTGTAATGAGGACTCCTTTTGAGTTTGTATAATATCTAGTAGACAATATTTGTATTCAAACTCACGATTTATATCGTATATTGTACTACGGCAGTTATATTAGTAAGTTGTATTTGAATTTATGTACCATGTAAGTGGCGACCCAAGATGGGTGACGTATACCTAATTTTGGGGGCGTCACAAGTAACTCCGACACCAAAAGATAGAAATTCCACAAAAACATCTTCACGCTTCATGAATAGTACTCGTGAATAGTAACTCGTGAATAGTAACTCATGAATAGTAACTCGTGAATAATAACTCATGAATAGTAACTCATGAATAGTAACCCCAGACATGAAAAAAGTTCCAAATTTGATAAAAAGTTCCAACCAATATTTCAAAGATAATGATATTGAAGAAATAATATCATTTGAGAAGAAAATAACATCCCTTACCTCGAAAGATTAGTACTTCTAGCTGGAATACCGGGTATAGTGCTGAAGGGAACTTGCACCGTCTAACAATACTCAAAGTATACTCAAAATACTCACAAGAATACGCTCGATAATATAGAGAGAAAAACTTCGATTTAAGTGTGATTTTCAATTCTAACCCAAGACCTATTTATAGGAAAATGCTAGAACATTAAAAGCGAAAAAATTTAATAAAATATTAATATATATTATAAATTTCCTTAGCCCATCTTTGAAGATCTGATTTCAGCAATTAATATCACATGTTAGCCCACTTAAATGCAAAAAAAACGTTTTTCTTTAAAATAATAATTAAAACTTCCAAAAATCAATTATTTCGGAGCTTCGGAACTTCAATAATTCACAATAAATAGCCCTTTTATCAGAAAATTCGAATCTTGCGAGTTTTTATAGGAAATTCAATTCTCTACAACTTTGCGGAAGAAAGTTTTTCCGAATTCAAAGCGAAATTGACCAAAATCCACAAACGGACAATTTTACAAAGTATAATCGATTTCAATCAATAAATGGGGTCCAATCACATGTTTAACATGTTTTAAACATTTATTGCAACAAAAATACTCTTCCTCCTCGTATACTCATATATCCCACATTCGTTGTAAAAATATCACCATTATTATATTATTAAAATATAATAATATATTTAAATGAATTATTTTATCAGAAAAAGATAAAATTTCAATTTTCAACAATTGTCACATTAAAATTTTCTCCATCTATATCTACATAAAATTAATATTTTCCTCATCATATGAATCAATAATTAATTATTCATAAATAATATTACTGACTCACAATATTGACAACCAGGCGTTCTGGAAAGAGGGGCATTCCAATAAGAATTTCTTCTTCTTGGCGCCAAGCAATTAGGTGACCAAACCTCTCCTTGAAGCGTAACTTTCTAGACATTGCCAATAATGTTATCTAATAATATTATTCGGATAATATGAATTATTGCTTCGATAATGAAAAATCTTGTGTAATGACAATTATTGAAACAACAAACAATATAAAATATCAACGCAAAGAATTATTAACTCAATAAAATAATTTGAATAATAATTACGTAACCATTATTGAGTAGTGCCTTCTTACGTAAGAATCAATAATTGGTGCAATACTGCGTGTCTTTCTTGTGTTTTAACCACCGAGTATTTTAACAAAGATAATCTGTGAATAACTACGCCAAGTTATTTTTAACCAACTTATATTTGTCGTTTTTTCATCCAATCGCTTTTTCGTTAAAGGGCCCACACACGGTTTAGCGTCACCGAGTCGTCATTTAATATTCCACGACCAAACGAATATTCCCCGACAACAATGAATATTTTATAACCACTTGCTTATTTTGAAATATTTGCGTATTTTACCCCTAACTATCCACATTAATCACATCAACCCTTACTATTTCAAAATAATAAATAGAGAAAATTAAATTTCATTAATAATAAGTTGGGGTCTTACACGTGGGTTGCCATTATTTTTACCTGCATTATGAACAGGAGCCGCCTTCGCCTGAAGTTGCATGAATTCTAAAAAGCTCCTAAACGTACTATCATTCGTTATTTGATCAGTGTTGTTGTTTAGAGGAGGATTATCGCTATCCTGTTGCACGTTGTCCTGATTATTAATCTGTGGAAACTCAATGGTCTCTTGTGCTCCATTGATGTTCTCAACATTCTCGGATGTCATTTTCAAATACTGCCACAAAACAAGGGTTAAATAACATACACATATTATCCCTATATCTACGTGACCAATTAAATACCAAATAAACTTAGGTAGGTCATACTTAGCGAAGGAATTCCCGTCTCTCCCTTCCTAGTTCTTGTCTCACATCTTAGCCGGGATCATATCCTAAGCTTTGATACTAACCGTGGCGCCCCAAAATAGGTTTACATCACCCATCTCGAGTCGCCAAATACATGGTACAAAATTCAAATACAACTTAATTATACAACTGTCGTGTAAAATACGACAAAACATATGTTGTGAGTTTTAATACAAATATTGTCATCTAGACAATATCCACACCCAATGGAGTCCTCATTACATTTATTGTCACACTATTTCACGAATAGTGAGGACTACTAATGCTATCCTCCGGACCATCACTCGCTCCCCGACTCAAATAGCCCAGCCTACGTTCGATTTCTGAAGAGAACAATGAAAGAAAGGGTGAGCTCAACTAGCCCGAAGAAGAAATATTATGACTAAGATAATGCGAGAATAAATTATCATTAGTCTCCAACAATGTTAAACTGATAAAATAAAATAGATATCAAGTTTAACTGCAGCGGAACAAGCAATCCATTAAAAGAGTCAAGTAGAGAATAAAATCTACTATCTTTTATGATTTAAAAGGTTTTTCATCACTTTTATCGTTGAGACTCAGCTCAATAAATAATCCACATCATTAAATCATCCCTGCACTAAAAGCGAAGGATATTCTTTAGTATCACGACAACGAATTATCCATGCACTACGGGCCAAAGATAATCGTGTTTTCATCAACGGTCCTGATCATGCTATAAAATAATCCATCTTTGCTCCCTTGGCCGAAGAGAATCCATAGCCATAATAATACCAAAAACTGTCCATCAATGCACTACGGGCCAATGAGGACTTTTTCCACATCATTTGTAACATTACAGTCATGATTATACCGAATAATCCCTGGTCATAATCATACCAAGTCCATCTATGCACTATAGGCCACAGATGACTTTCAACAAAATATAACATGAGGATGATGACAATGATATAAGAATTCAATAAAACAAGTTCAAGAATTAAATTATCCAGAAACTAATAACGTCCAAATTGTCAACATGATACTTCTTTGTAGAGTAAAATTCAAGAATGCTCAGAAAAATATTTCCATGAAAAGATACTGGATGAAGCGCAAATATCAAGGATATTCCACTAATTTCATGGAGTATAGAAGTTAAAACTTTAACCAACTGAGTATAATAAAGAATGGAATAACAAAAGAAATCACCATACATGCGGACTTGCCATGTAGGCGAGGATATTCAATGTAAATAATAAATAATCGGAACCGGTCAAAGTAAATCGCACCAAGCGAGATGTTCCAACCGAGAATAATAAATAATGGAATAACAACGTAAATCACCATGCACGCAGGTACTTCACATGACATGAGTTATTCAAATGTAATAATAAAGACAAAATAATAAAGATTTTAAACCCGTGTCCCAGGTGTAAAATACACGAGCGTGATATTCTAACGAGAATAATAAAGATGGAACCAGTCCTGTAAAACACACGACGTGATATTCCAAATGAATAATAAAGATTTTAACGAGTCCTGTAAAAAAAACATGAACATGTGATATTCCAATAAATAATAAAGATTTTAACCAGTGCAGTGTAAAAACACACGATGTGATATTCCAACAGAATAATAAAAGATGGAACCAGTGTCCGTGTAAAACACATGACATGAGATATTCCAACACAATAATAAAGGTGAATAATGAAGAATGTCACCAAGTATAGGGTATTCCACAAGTATACAAAGTTATTCCAATGTAATAATAAGGAATGGAAAAACTGAAGTTCTCTTCATGAATACAAAAGAATAATATCCTTTACCATAAAAGAAACTTGATATCGGAGTAGTTAAGTAGCAGAATACTCTTCTTCTTTCTCTCTATAATTTCTCTCTCTAAAGTTTCAGTGAATTCGTAAGATAATAATGAAGGAATGAGCTTCTATTTATAGAAGAATGGATTGCATAGTAACTAATTCATGAACGGTCCAGATTGATTTATTTTAATCTGACGGTCCATAATTAAAGCAAAATCTTTTAAATAAAATATAATATATTCTATTTATAATTTTACTATGCAACACTATGCAACACTATACATAATAAAATATAATATAACCTAATTATTATCAAATAAAACGAATAACTTTATAAAAGTATTCTGCTTTTATATAAAAGATGTTTCGCTTTTTATTACGTTAATAATACTAATAAAACAAAACTTATAAATCAACAATAATTGAATCAAATAATGTGAGATACTTACGCAAAGAACTATTGTAAAAGCAATAATTGAACAAACCGAGTGACTTCTCACATAAAACAATAATAATCAATACCGCGTGTACTACGCAACTTATGCGACCAGACATATTCTTGTATTTTTACTACCGAGTAGTTCAACAGTATTAATGGTAAAACTTTTGCCGTTATTTTCAATAAAATATTTTTGTCGTTTTCTCAATCCAACAATAATTCTTTTGTGGGGTCTACCAATGATTGTACCGTTGTACGGATATTCTCTGACAAAAAGAATATTTCCCGACCAATCAAATATAATATGATAACTTGCATACTTTGCAAAATTTGTAAATATTACCCACAACTATAACATTATATCAAATCCACATCATAATATAAAAAATTATTTCAAGAAAAAAAATTAAATATTTATTCATAAAATCTGGGGTCTCACAATCTCCCCTCCTTATAGAATTTCGCCCTCGAAATTTACGTGCGATACTGGTATCTTGCCGAATGGTGAGGATACCTTGACTTTATTTCAGATTCTAACTCTTGAGGTATAACCCTTGAGTGTTGAATACGATTCTTCTTATCCAATATTTTAACACGTATCTCCTCAAACGTTAAATCATCCGCTATCTCGTCCGGTTCTAAATTAATAATGTGGTTCGGGCCGTCCACATATTTACGTAACATCGATACGTGAAAAACGTTATAAACACGCAACATACTTGGCGGTAAAACGACTCTATAGGCCACAGTTCCTACTCAATTGAGGATTTCAAATGGGCTAATTAAATCGAGGGTTGAGATTTACTCTCTTCGTCGATTCTTGCTTCTAGAATAACGCCCTCTTGAACCTTCTTAATTCTTCACATTCATCAGCTTCGGGTGTGTAGCTTGAGCGGCTTTAACTTTATCGATTAAAGTCGATTCTACTCGTATATTCGTTATCTTCATGTGGGTCCCTAGAGTCTTTAACTCTATCTTCATCATTTGTAAGTTATACGAAATGAGTCTTTGTGTTAGCAACATCGCACTCGTAAACGCATACGATCTTCTACTCAACACGTCAGCTACCACGTTTGCTCTTCCACGACGATGTTGAATGGTACGATCGTAATCTTCAACAGCTCGGGCCAATATCTTTGGCGCATGTTACTTTTGATTTAAGTAAAGAAATATTTGAGGGTTTAAGAAATGGGTTTTTGTACTGGGGTCAATACAAAATTCGATTTCACGCTCTAGGGTAGGCTAAGAAGTCTTCAAGAATACGTCAGAAAATTTATTAATAATAGAAATGTCATTCAAAACTGTGCCTCTCATCCAAGACTTGGATAGCACGTCACATTGATACCTATCAACTTGCCATCGTCATTCACGACGTCTCCTATGAAAAGTCTGGCTTCGGTGCATTCCACACAAGGAAGTCAACAACGAAAGGATCGGGCTCTTTACTTATGGTTTGAAATGACAATGATTGACTTTAGGATTTGTTTGCTTGAATTCGCATAACAGGATGGTTAGGAATATGAAAGCTAACAACCTTACGAAAAACATGATAAGTAGTTAACCAATTGATTTTTAAAATCACATCAAAGGCAAGTATTTTCAAAGAGATACGATCGACATGTAACGTGAAAGTGTCGATTTGAATCAAACAAGATTTATAAATAATGGATGTAACGAAGGTTTCTCCCAACTAAGTTTAAACAGATATATCAAAGTCTAACTTCTCCGGAGTTAAGTTCAAACATTGAACACAACTAGGTGAAATAAAAGAGTGAGTAGAATCGGTATCTAACACGGTAGAGACTTCGCAAGAGCTTATGATTAACTTACCCGTGATAATTTTATTCAGGTTCCTCGTCATGGAAAAAAAATGCTCTCTCTTAAACTACCGGCTTTGGCTTGTCTGGGACATCCTTTGGCATCACTATTCCAGCTGGACTTGACTTCACCATACGACAAAAATCGAGCTAAGTGACCTTCTCTTCCGAATTAAAACACTCTTTGGATTCTTTGATAAAGTTTAGACGGATGTGTCCTCTCCGTCTTCGCATTTGAAACATACGACCGGTGGTCATTCTTCTTCCTTTGAAACGGGTACTGGTGACGCTGCCTTTCTATCATTCTTGAACATTCTCTTCTTAAAATTTCCACTTCTATTATCTTGGCCATGATTACCACCGAAGTGGTTACCATTCATAGAATGATAATTTACCCCACGATGGTTATCATTGTTCCGATGACCGTTGCCACCGGTACGGTTATTATCGTGTTGTTGGTCGTTGCCTTTTGGTTGTGCTGACTCATTATCGCGCTCCAATAACTGAGCCCTATTTACAACATCTGAATATAAACAAAGTTTGTGAGAAATGAGGTATTGACGTATATCGGGTTTCAAACCTCGCAGAAACATTCGCGTCATTCGCTCCTCATTATCGACCAAATGTGATGCAAACCGGGATAATTCCGCAAACTTAGCCTCGTACTGCGATACAGTCATATTATTTTGCTTCAACTTGATAAATTCCACCTCCTTCATGTGACGAATGCTTTCGGGAAAGTACTTGTCATTGAACATAAGTTGATAAATTGTGATATGTCGATTAACCTTTGTTTTGAAGCTATATTCTAGAATGATATCTGAAATACAGGAGATGAGAAATGAGAAAATCATGATAGCGAGGAAATTACCGGGAAGGTACAATCTGAAAAGAAATCAAGGTATTCTCATCTCTTCGAATATCAGGTACGTACAAAAATTTCGAGGGCGAAATTTTATAAGGAGAGGAGATTGTGAGACCCCGAATTTTATGAAATAAAAATATTCAATTTTTCTATTTTAGTAAATGGTTAAATTGATAAAAGGTTAAAGTTAAGGGTGATATGTGAAATTTTTTAAGTAGACAAGTTGTCATAAAATACCCGGTTTCTATTCACTCTAGTATTATTCACTCGGGTATTTGGGGCACTTTTTTTGTGTCAGAGTATTATTCACGAGTTACTATTCACGAATTACTATTCAGGAGTTACTATTCACCCGAACAATATATTTATTTTCGGTCCAAATTATTTTTGGGTACAATATTATTCCATGAAGAGATGTACTAATTTTTCGAATCATTGGTTGAAATTATAATGTAAAAGCTTTTTATATAAAAATGAATACTTTTTATAAAGTTATTCTATAAATAGAATATATTATATTCTATTATGCGTGAGTATTTTGCATAGTAAAAATCTTTTTATATAAAATGTAATACTTTTATAAAGTTATTCTATAAATAAAATATATTATATTACATTGTGTATAGTGTTTTTACATAGTAAAATCTTTTTATATAAAATGTAATACTTTTTATAAAGATATTCTATAAAATAGAATATATTATATTATATTATGCATAGTGTTTTGCATAGTAAAATCTTTTTATATAAAACATAATACTTTATTAAAGTTATTCTATAAATAGAATATATTATATTTTATTTAAAAAGATTTTGCTTTAAATATGGACCGTCCGATTAAAGTAAATCAATCTGGACCGTTCATGGATTAGTTACTATGCATTTTATTCTTCTATAAATAGAAGCTCATTTCTTCATTATTTCTTACGAATTCATTGAAACTCTAGAGAGAGAAACTATAGAGAGAGTTCTTCTTCTATAATCTTGAGCGTATTTTTTTAGAGTTTAAAAAAGCTTTGAGCACAGTGCAAGTTTTCTTCGAGTATATCATCGCCCCACCAGTCGGGGTACTTTTCTTTTTAAGGTAAAGGGATATTGTTATAGTAAGGGATATTATTTGTTGTACTCGTAAGGGGTCTTATTCTTTTGTATTCATGAAGAGAACTTCTGTTATTCCATTCTTTATTATTGTGTTGGAATAACTTGTATACGCGGTTTACCCTATACTTGGTGGAATAACTTGTATATGCGGTTTACCCTATACTTGGTGAAATTCTTCTGTTATTCCATTCCTTATTATTATGTTGGAATAACCTATAAATACAAAGTACTGCATACATGGTAAAATTCTTCTATTATTCCATTCTTTACTATTATGTCGGAATATCCTGTCTGTGCTTTACGCCGAACCTGGTTCCATTATTTATTATTCCGCATTTATTATTCTGTTGGAATATCCCGCTTGTGTAATTTCACCCGACCGGTTCCGTTATTTATTATTACGATGGGAATAACTCGTGCATGCAATTACGCACGCACGGTGAAATTCTTACATTATTCCATTCTTTATTATTATGTTGGAATAACTTTGTCTACATCTGCTATTGTATTGCATACATACACGAAATTCTTTTTATTATTTCATTCTTTATTATACTGTTGGTTATTGGTTCCTGGATAAATTAATTCTTGAACTTGTTTTATTGAATTATTATATGATTGACATCATCCTCATGTTTATATTTTGTTGAAAGTCATCTGTGGCCTGTAGTGCATAGATGGACTTGGTATGATTATGACCAAGGATTATTCGGTATAATCATGACCGTAATATTACAAATAATGTGGTAAAAGTCATCTTTGGCCCGTAGTGCATAGATGGAATTGGTGTGATTATGACCAGGGATTATTCGGTATAATCATGACCGTAATGTGATGAATGATGTGATAAAAATCCTCATTTGGCAGTAGTGCATTTATGGACAGTTTTTGGTATGATTATGACTATGGATTCTCTTCGGCCAAGGGTGCAAAGATGAATTGTTTTATGGCATGATCAGGACCATTGATGAAAACACGATTATCTTTGGCCTGTAGTGCATGGATAGTTCGTGGTCGTGATACTAAAGAATATCCTTGGCCTGTAGTGCAAGGATGATTCGATGATGTGGATTAATTATTGAGCTGAGTCTCAGCAATGAAATATTAATTCATAGATGTGATAATAATGAATATCCTTGGCCGTAGTGCATGGATAATTCATGGATGTGATATTAACGAATATCCTTGGCCGTAGTGCAGGGGTGATTCGATGATGTGGATTATTTATTAAGCCGAGTCTCAACATTATTGGTTTATAGTTGTATATCTTTGGTCGTAGTGCAAAGATGAATTTATTAGTATGATTATGAGCAGGAATTGTGATTTGGTATAACCATGATTTGTGATATTTCAGGTGAAGATAGGTGATGAGAATTACCTTCGTCCTGGGTGCGAAAAAGGGAATTCAGAATCACAATTATGATTATGAGTTATTCATATGATTGTGGACAGGAATTTTTGATTGATGTTACAGGGATAAAACATTATTGGTGGACTTTTAACATGGAGAAGATAATAGACCTGATGGTCTATTTGACTTTTTTAATGGATTGCTCGTTCCGCTGCAACTATGGTTGAAAAGTTTTATTATCTACCATATGTTATAAATCTCTGATTTATTCTGATAAAGGCTATTGATAAATTAATTATCTTAGCCATGATATTCTTTACTGGCTATTTGTGCTCACCCTTTTTGCTTCACAATTCCTTTCAGGTAATAAGAGTATAGCTGGGTCGAGCGGGGATAACTTGGAAATAGTGAGATGGTTCGAGACTGTTGAAGTTTCTCAACACATTATAAAATGGCATGACATGCAATATATAATTGCATTGAGGACCTAAGATGTGCGTGTCGTATTTTATACGTCACTTAATAATTGATTTTGACGAACAACAATAGGGTGATGAGAACCCGACTTTGAAAGCGTCAAAATTGCACCTCATTAGAATGAATATGATAGTAATCTTCTCGTTCTTCTTTGGGGTCTTGAAATATTTGCTGCTATATTTTATATGGCATTGTAATAATTTGAGTTAGAATACGGTCTACGAGACAATATTGTATTAAAACTCACAGTTAACTATTGTTGTACTCTGAACGACAGTTCAACAGTTGTATAAATGAAGTTTGTATCTAATTTTTATAGTGTGATATCTGGCGACTCAAGATGGGTCGTGTGGACCTGTTTTGGGGGCATCACAATTGGTATCAGAGCTTAGGGATATGGTCGCTGGCGGAGATATTAGTTTAGAACTAGGAGGGGAGAGACCAGTAATATACTTCGCTAGGGTGTGACTTACCTAAGCTGAAATTGTTTACTTGATAAATTGATAAATTGTGATATGTCGATTAACCTTTGTTTTGAAGCTATATATTCTAGAATGATATCTAAAATACAGGAGATGAGAAATGAGAAAATCATGATAGCGAGGAAATTACCGGGAAGATACAATCTGAAAAGAAATCAAGGTATTCTCATCTCTTGAATATCGAATGCGTCATTTAAATTTCGAGGGCGAAATTTTATAAGGAGGGGAGATTGTGAGACCCCGAATTTTATGAAATAAAAGTATTTAATTTTTCTATTTTAGTAAATGGTTAAATTGATAAAAGGTTAAAGTTAAGGGTGATATGTGAAATTTTTTAAGTAGACAAGTTGTCATAAAATACCCGGTTACTATTCACTCTAGTATTATTCACTCGGGTATTTGGGGCACTTTTTTGTGTCGGAGTATTATTCACGAGTTACTATTCACGAGTTACTATTCATGAGTTACTATTCACGAGTTACTATTCACGAGTTACTATTCACAAGTTACTATTCACGAGTTACTATTCATGAGTTACTATTCACCCGAACAATATATTTATTTTCGGTCCAAATCATTTTTGGGTACAATATTATTCCATGAAGAGATGTACTAATTTTTCAGACCGTTGGTTGAAATTATAACAAAAAAGCTTTTTATATAAAACAGAATACTTTTATAAAGTTATCCTATAAATAGAATATATTATATTCTATTGTGCATAGTATTTTGCATAGTAAAATCTTTTTATATAAAATGTAATACTTTTATAAAGTTATTCTATAAATAGAATATATTATATTCTATTATGTATAAGTTTTTTTGCATAGTAAAATCTTTTTATATAAAACAGAATACTTTATTAAAGTTATTCTATAAATAGAATATATTATATTTATTTAAAAAGATTTTGCTTTAAATATGGACCGTCCGATTAAAGTAAATCAATCTGGACCGTTCATGGATTAGTTACTATGCATTTCATTCTTCTATAAATAGAAGCTCATTCCTTCATTATTTCTTACGAATTCATTGAAACTCTGGAGAGAGAAACTATAGATAGAGTTCTTCTTCTATAATCTTGAGCGTATTTTTTTAGAGTTTAAGAAAGCTTTGAACACGGTGCAAGTTTTCTTCGAGTATATCCTTGCCCCACCAGTCGGGGTACTTTTCTTTTTAAGGTAAAGGGATATTATTATAGTAAGGGATATTATTTGTTGTACTCGTAAGAGGTCTTATTCTTTTGTATACATGAAGAGAACTTCTGTTATTCCATTCTTTATTATTATGTTGGAATAACCTGTATACGCGGTTTACCTTATACTTGGTGGAATAACCTGTATATGCGGTTTACCCTATACTTGGTGAAATTCTTCTGTTATTCCATTCCTTATTATTATGTTGGAATAACCTATAAATGCAAAGTACTGCATACATGGTGAAATTCTTCTATTATTCTATTCTTTACTATTCGCTAATAATATCCAGATGTGCTTTTACGGGACCGGTTCCATTATTTATTATTCCGCATTTATTATTCTCATTGGAATATCCCGCTTGTGTAAATTTCACCGACTCGGTTCCGTTATTTATTATTCTGTTGGGAATAACTTGTCTATGCGAATTACGCACGCATGGTGAAATTCTTCCGTTATTCCATTCTTTATTATTATGTTGAATAACTTTTTCATCAAGTAATCTTGCATACACGGTGAAATTCTTTTATTATTCCATTCTTTATTGTCTTATTGGTTATTGGTTTTACAATTGTATGTCTTTGGCTCAGAAGTGCAAAGATGATATGTTGTTGAATATCTTTGGCCCGTAGTGCAAAAGATGATCTGTTAGTTGATAGCTTTGACCATTTCAAGCGAAGATGGACGGTGTATGACATGATCATGACCACTAGTGATACTAACGAATATCCTCGGCGTAGTGCATGGATAATTCAATGATGTGATTAGCGGGGATCATGGCCACCGTTAGTTAACAAATTGAATGTCTTTGGCCATAGTGCAAGATCGACAGACAATTGATTGGTATGATCGCTGACCATTGGTTTTATAGTTGAATATCTTTGGCCCGTAGTGCAAAGATAGACAACTGAATGGTATGATCATTGCTATTACATTTGAATATCTTTAGCCTTGGGTAAGGATATTGAGTAAACATTCTATTAATTCTTTGTGGCAAGGAAAAACTGTTGATTTATATGATTATAAATATGAATTGTGAACTTAATTATAATCTTTAGTGGTTCAGGTGAAGACATGTGATGAAAGTTCTCTTTGTCTTAGGTACAACGAAGAACTGTTGATGAGTATTACATGAATGAAATATTAACGATGGACTTTTAATTTGGAGGAGATAGTAGACATTATGTTCTACTTGACAATTCTAATGGATTGTTGATTCCCCTGCAATTATGGTTGAAAACTTTTATTATCTACCATATATTATAAATCTCTGATTTATTCTGATAAAGGCTATTGATAAATTAATTATCTTAGCCATGATATTTTTTACTGGGTTATTTGTGCTCATCCTTTTTGCTTCACAATTCCTTTCAGGTAATAAGAGTGTAGCTGGGTCGAGCGGGGATAACAGGGAAATAGTGAGATGGTTCGAGACTGTTGAAGTTTCTCAACACATTATAAAATGGCATGACATGCAATATATAATTGCATTGAGGACCTAAGATGTGCGTGTCGTATTTTATACGTCACTTAATAATTGATTTTGGCGAACAACAATAGGGTGATGAGAACCCGACTTTGAAAGCGTCAAAATTGCACCTCATTGGAATGAATATGATAGTAATCTTCTCGTTCTTCTTTGGGGTCTTAAAATATTTGCTGCTGTATTTTATATGGCATTGTAATAATTTGAGTTGGAATACTACCTACTACGAGACAATATTGTATTAAAATCACGCTTAAGCTGTTGTATTGCACTTACACACGACAGCTTCAACAAATAGATAAATGAAGTTTGTATTTGATTTTTATAGTGTGATATCTGGCGACTCAAGATGGATCGTGTGGACCTGTTTTGGGAGCGTCACATTTTAGATAATTTTATTTTTTTTCATAATTATTTGTCGTTTTATATAATTTAAGAGAATTAATTATAATCTTTCTAAAATACCCATCATGAAAAAATATTAAAGATGGGAGAGAATATGAGATAAATATAATAATTATGAGAATTTAAAAATATTATAAGTAATTAATAATATATTTAATATCTATCTATGTATTCACTAATCATATTTGACATGGACATTAATTGATCGTCCTATATAATAATACTAGGGTTAACACGTGCCTTCGGCACTACGAATACTCGTGTAATTATTTAATACCTAAAGATGAATCTAAATAAAAAATGTGAGTTACAATATTTAAAGAGCATATATTTGATAAAAATTAGAAAATTTCGTAAATATTTATTGTAAATAAGAAAATTTCTACTCAAGATAGACATCCCACACAAAAAGTAAAGTAGTCAAGAATTTTACCACAAATTGTATCTACATGCTCATTATTTATAAATCGAGACTAACAAAAAAAAATGAATTTGTTAAGGAAACAACTAAAATTAACATCCACATTCACTCAACAATAAAATTGACCTGGGCCAATTAACTACATTTATTAAATTCGTCCTATATAATATTAATTGACATGGACATTAATTGATCGTCCTATATAATAATATTCTTAAATTGTTCAAAATAATTTATATAAATACTAGTATTAAGTTCTAATTTACTAAATGTAGTTGATTTAATTAAATATTCAGATGTAAAATTATACTACTGATATGGTCTACAAATATCAATATCCAATCTATTTTGACTGTATTAACTACCATATCAATCAATTAAACTTTAATGGAGTAAAAAGGGGTAGCATTTTCAAATATGGAGACCGTTCCTCGTCATCTGTGCCCTCCATTTTCTCTCTCTAAAACTAAATAAAACACTCACTCCTTTCGGTCAGTCACCCAACTCGTCAACAGCAGACAGAAAACGACTTCTTTGGACTCTTCGCTTTCCTTTCACTTCTCTCATCCTTTTCCCCCAATCTATCTAAACCAATATGCTAGTAAAATTTTGTAAACCCATATAAATATATATATTATATGTATATATAGAGAGAGATGAGAAAGTTTATGTGTGTATGAGGAAGATATATAGAGAGAAATCTGATTAGGGGCAACAATGGTTGTCGGAAAGGTAAAAATGCAATGGGTTTTCAAAAGTCTCCTGCAAATCCCAAACCAGACCTACCCCCAAAGCCACCATCTCCTTCGCCGAGCTCAGCCAAGGTCCAGCAAAAGGGAGCCGCGTTCTCGCGCTCATTCGGCGTATACTTCCCACGCGCCTCCGCGCAGGTGCAACCACGTCCGCCGGACGTGACGGAGCTCCTCCACCTAGTCGAACAATTGCGGGAGAGAGAGTCTGGTTTAAAAACGGAGCTTCTAGAACAAAAGCTCCTAAAAGAGTCCGCCGCCATTATCCCAATTCTCGAGAACGAGATCTCCAAAAAAAATTCAGAAATCGAACTCTCGGCGAAAAAGATCGGTTGTTTGGAAGACGAAAATGAGAGATTAAGGCAAGAGGTTGAAATGCTGCACTCTAAACTATTGGAACAGAGAAAAGAAAATGATGATAAAATCAAAGCCATAGAAATTAAAATTTCGGAATTGAATAAGGAATTGGTAAGGATTGTGAAGAAATGTCTACATCTCAAAGGTTTCAGGGTTTAAACGATGCTTCCTGCAAATCTAGTCTGATGAAAAATTTGAAGAAAAATGGGGCATTCCTTGAAAATTATAATTACTGCAGAAATGAAGAGCAGAAAGCTAAGGAAAGAGCTGTCGAAGCTGAGATGCAGCCTAGACTTTCTCCGTGTAATAGCTCAGAAGAGATTATGGAATTAGTTGTAACAGAAAGATCTCGAGTACCTAGGGTTCCAAAACCCCCGCCTAGACCATCGCTTTCATTTTCATCTTTTTCTCCTCATTTTTTGGTTGGGACACTGTGATACAATCCTGATCAGCAAGTTATTCACATGTAGCTAGTATTATGTGGGTCTTTATAATTTTAGATAATCGATTATACGAAGGAAAGAAGCGAAGTTTCACGCTAAGAAAAGATCCTAACGCTAAAAGTTAATTTTTTGGATTTTAGGAAAAGATTTTGTTTCTAAAATATTAGGCATATTCTATTAGACTAATTTTTAGGGATTTATTTTCCGAATACTTATCAAATTCTATTATAATTAGGATTTCTTTTCGGTTTAGATTTACATTCTAAATAAGGTTTCTATTGTTTTATAGAAATATGAATTTCTTTTCCAAATTGATTTCTACTTAGAAATTAGGGTTATGGTTTGTAATTCCTATTAGAATTAGAATAATTTGTTCTATTATTATTAGGATTTGGATTGTTTTGAGTAGTATAAATAGAGGTCTAAGTTAATGTAATCAAACACATTATACATTATTCATTATTCAATATATTTGTGAGGTTATTCTCTTCTTTTTGGTTCTTTTGAAAAATTCCTAAGTATTTTCTTAGTTATTTCTTTGAGATTCAATTTGACTTATCATACAACAATTCATAGTTGTGTGGGCGTCTTCACCGCATCAATCGTCGATTGTATCGAGATTACCGCTTGAATATAAGCGAGAGGTCAAGGTGTCGTTGGTGTCCATTCAACGCAGAATTCGAACGCGAGCAATTGTACCAAGATTACCGCCTACATATATAGGCGGGGGTTAAGGTGTTGCAAGCAATCCATCCTACAACTTTGCTAGAACGATCGGGCGACGACCACCTCACGCAAAGGCGTGTCGTGGAGTCTATCATTTGGTATCAAAGCTAAGCCTTTCTAAAGAAGTTACTTATCTTTAATTTTTTGTCGAAATATATATTGCAAAAAAAAAAAAAAGATAGCAAAAAAAAAAAAAAAAAAAAGGAAAGGAAAAAAAAAAAATTCATATTCTATCACATTATGCTAACCCAATTTGTAGCACACCATCAAATCATCAAATTCCAACTAAGAGTTCATACTGCTCCATCATCATCAATTCTCAAACAGAGCTACAATTTACGAGTCAAAGTCTACAAGAGAGTACAAGACAATCGATCGGTGATTTTTGTGGTATTCTCGATAACTACACCATCTATATATTTGTTTCATGATAAGTAATTTTGAATTGATTAGTAAAATCAAGAATTTTGCTAGGGGAATTCAAGAAGAACCTATTAGAGAGAATATTAGAGGTAAAAAGGCAAGAGTGTAAGATTATTAGAGGTAAAAGCCAAATTTGAAGCGATACACGAAGTGATTCATCATTATTTGAAATGCGAAACACGTAAGGGAGTGTGTGAGGAAAATTTTTATCTACTAACCTTTGTTTTGACAAAGAAACATGTATGGCTACAATTATGAAAGTTCTTATGGGTCTCAAGGAATACTTTCCAAGGCAATATTGATACTGAGGCATATCTCGAGATGGGAGAGAAAAATGAGCGAGAATTTGACCATCATGATTACTCCGAGAGGAGGAAGGTCGACGCAGGCGCTTCAAGAGTTCTCCGATCATACAATTATATGGTGGCAACTTAGCAAACAAAATATGGTGAGCGTCCAGATTCGAGACATAAAGTAATTAAAAACAAAGAATGAGAAGCGGTTTGCTCCAAAGACAAAGGTGTGATAGGAGGGATGAGTATACATCTAAAAAATATGTAGAGCAACCTTGAAGGCGATCTACATTAGAAGATGATATGAGGGTTCACGCATGTAAACAAAGAGGATTCACATTGGAGACAACCCCAAAGACACTCTTAAGGCATCCAAGAACTTAAGAGAAGACATCAATAAGAGCTTTAAGGAGGTGGAAGAAATTATAGAATATGCAGTCCAAGGAGAGTTATTGGGTTCGAGTGTTCAAGATGAAATCCATGATCTAAAGCAAGATGGTGAACATCCGAAAGAAAGTAATCAAGAAGATGAGTTTGTAAAAGGAAATACATGTGGAAAAGATCGACAAAAAGAAATTGTTCAAAAGATTGATAATGTAAAAGAAAAAATTAAAAGAGTGAGAATGAAAAGAAAAGAGATTGAGAAAAAGAGAAATGAAAAGAGTGACCTTGATAAACGAGAGAAAAACAAACGAGAGGGTGAGCATAAAGAAGAGAGAGAAGAAATATGTGACTATGAAAAAGATAGTGAGTTGAAAAGTGAGTTATATTTTGAAAAGCCAATGACTGTACATTCGTACAAGACGGCACTTTTGAATACTAACACTAATGATTATTCTTTGTCTAGTTTTGTTTTGTCTCTTGTCTGCGGGTTGTTGATGAAATACCTGTCTTATCATTCCGTCTCGTCACCGATAAAGGTAAGACCCTACTTATTATTAATGAAATTTAATTTTCTATTTATTATTTTGAAATAGTAAGGGTTGATTTGATTAATGTGGATAGTTAGGGGTAAAATACGCAAATATTTCAAAATAAGCAAGTGGTTATAAAATATTCATTGTTGTTTGTGAATATTCGTTTGGTCGTGGAATATTAAATGCTTTGTCGGGAATATTCGCATGCACGCACAGCAGCCCATGTGTGGGTCCCATAACGGAAAGCGATTGGATGAAGAAAAACGACAAAAATAAGTTATTTAAAAAAGCTACGTGGTTATTACTGTTAATCTTTGTTAAAATACTCGGGTGGTTAAAACATAGTAGACACGGTATTGCACCAATTATTGATTCTAACGTAAGAAGGCACTACTCAATAATGGTTACGATAATTATTGCTCAAATATTTTATTAATAATTGTTTGCGTTGATATTTTATATTCATTGTTGTTTCAATAATTGTCATTACACAAGATTTTTCATTATCGAAGCAATAATTCATATTATCCGAATAATATTATTAGATAACATTATTGGCAATGTCTAGAAAGTTCTGCCTAAGAAGAGGTTTGGTCACCTAATTGCTACCGCAAGATGGAGAAATTCTTATTGAAAGCCCCTCTTTCCTGAACCGCCTCGATTACATATTGTGATTCTCATAATATTATTTGTGAATAATTAATTATTGATTCATATGATGAGAAAAATATTGATTTTATGTGGATATAGATGGAGAAAATTTTATTGTGACAATTGTTGAAAATTGAAATTTTATCTTTTTCGATAAAATAATTATTTTAAATATATTATTATATTTTAATAATATAATAATGGTGATATTTTTACAACGAATGTGTGGATATATGAGTATACGAGGAAGAAGAGTATTTTTGTTGCAATAAATGTTTAAAACATGTTAAACATGCTCATGGACCCCATTTATTGATCGAAATTTAATTATAACTGTAAAATCTCCCGTTTGTGGATTTCGGTCAATTTCTGTTTGGAATTTGGAAAACCTTTCTTCTGCAAAGTTGTAGAGAATTGAATTTCCTATAAAAACTCGCGAGATCCGAATTTTCTGATAAAAGGGCTATTTATTATGAATTATTGATATTCTGAAATTCCTGAATAATTGATTTTTGGAAGTTTTAATTATTTTAAATAATAAAAACGTTTTTGATTTGTTTGGTAGACTTATTTGTTGTCAAGTATGGCTGAATTCAGATCATAGATTGTGTAATGCGTAGGAATTTATATATAATATATTAATATTATATTAAATTTTCTAACTTTGTGTTCTAAGCAATTTTCTATAAATAGGGTCTTAGGTTAGAATTGAAAATCACACCGTAAACTCAAGTTTTCTCTCTATATTATCGAGCGTATTCTTGTGAGTATTTTGAGTATACTTTGAGTATTGTTAGACGGTATGAAGTTCCTTCAAAGACTATACCCTATTCCAAATTGTAAGTCTTAATCTTTCGAGGTAAGGGATATTATTTTTTTCAGAAATGATATTATTTCTTCAATATCATTATCTTTGAAATATTGATCTGAAGTTTTATCAAATTTGGAACTTTTGGTGTTCTGAGTTACTATTCACGATATCTGGACTATTCACGATATCTGATCTTATTCACTTAATACTGCAAGACTAGTCATCGAAAAATGAAAAATTTTCTTTTAAGTCAAAATATCTATTCGGATACTAGCTTTGATTGTATCCATGTTTTGATCATTCTTGAATTTTACACTACTATAATTATTTTTGAGGTATTTTTGGACATGGATAAAACAAAGTACGAATCCTTAATCCTTAATCCTTGTCATTTTGTTTCACACTGGATTCGCTTTCTTTAAAAATATTTTCATCATCCTCGCCTTAAATGATGATATTATTGAATATCTTTGCCCTATAAAGTGCAAAGATGAATGATTTCTGAAGAATATCTTTGGCCGTAGTCAAAGATGAGCAGTGTTTTAGATGAAACATGACCCAATCGATGAACATCTTTGGCACAGTAGTGCAAAGATGAATATGTGATTCCGTATATATATTGATTGATGTTATAGGGATAAAAGATAGACGATGAACTTTTAAATTCATACATGAAGATAGTAGTTTGCATTCTCTACTTAACTCTTCTAATGAATTATTATTTCACTGCGAATATTGATTTAAAATTTGTTGTCTATTGTATTCTATTAGATTTTTCCTGTTGAAGACTAACGATAATTTATTGTATATTATCTTAGTCATAATATTCTTTATCGGGCTAGTTGAGCTCACCCTTTTCCTTTTGTTCCATTTTTCTTCTCGGGAGGCGAGAATATAAGCGAGTATGCAGTCGGGGTATGGAATGAAGGTTCTAGAGAGAGTTGTTTAGTAGTCCTCACCATTTTTGTAAAATAATGTATCAATAAATGTGATGAGGATTTATTTGAGTATAGATATTGTCTAGAAGATAATATTTGTATTCAAACTCACAGTTTTACTGTTGTAATAATAAAGTTGTAGTTGTTTCTGTACCATGTATTGACAACTCAGAATGGGTGATGTATACCTATTTTGGGGGCATCACAGATAGTATTCCCGTGGAGACGACGAAGTTACCAAGGCGGGTTGGAGAGTTGGTGAAAGTGGGTATCGTGAGAGAAGACATGAGTTCATGTGTTGATTATGAGATCATAGTATCTAAGGAGGATGGGACAATGAGTTTGTTCGTCGATTTTGAATTGGTAAACAAGTATCGTTATTCTTTTTCTTGTTTGGATAATATGCTTGATAAATTGCATAGTACTTGTGTTTTATCTACATGTGATAATGATACAATGCCTAATCAATTTAGCACGAGAGATTGTGATAAATGGAAAATTGTTTTAGCATGTGAGTTATACAGGTGGTTAGTTATTTCTGTTAGATTAACTAATGCATCTAGTGTTTTCATGAGTTATTTAAAACATGTTTTGCATGCTTCTATTGAAAAATTTGTTGTTAGCTATTTTGATGGTAGAATCATTTTTATCATAAACTATGGAGGATATTTGATTTATGTTGAGTTAGTTTATGATCATGATATATATTCTCGTTTTCGATGTGTTTACTTGCATGAAATTAATTCTAGGTTTTGTTATCCAAATATTGACTTAGGGTTTCATGCTAGTCAATCTTTACATGAATTGTCGTTAGTTAACAATGGTAGTAATCATGTTGTTTCGTTGAGCAATCTTCATTTGCATGATTTGTTATCATATGGTTCTCGATTCAAGAAATGTTTATCATCAAGATGGTTTGAGAGATGAGTTATTTACATGTGTAGTTAGTTCACTTGGATTAGCTAAGGCATTGCATACTTCCATGGAATTGTTGAATTATATTTTGTATTTTTTCATGGAAAAATTTGTTATTCTCTCTTTTGATGATATTCCGATTTTTGTCAACATTTTGGGAAATTCTTTAGCATGTGTAGAGTTTGTTTGTGATCATCGTCGATATCTATTGAATTTTCAACTTATGATTGTGACCTTTTACTCCATTGATAACATTATTTGTTCTTTATTGACATTAATGTCGATGGAATGAGGGAGGTTGGTTGTGTTTTTTGCAGATTCGTGATAGGATCATATTCATCGAGGAAGCATGGATCCTGCAGTTCATCTCGCTCAATCATGCATAAGACATCTACGGAAGTGTTTTGAATATTGTTTTAGTAGACTATGCATATGATTTTGGTTTATTTAATTTCTTTGTGATTAGACAAAAGGAACTTATTGATTTGTTACATTTTTAATTAATCCGAAATTAAAGAGAGTTTCAGATGAAAATATGACAAAATTTCAAGTATTGATATTTGATCCAGTGCGTCGACGAATGTGTTTCTGCGAAGGATTGAGATCATTATATTGAATTTTGATCCGAGAATTAAATCACCTTGGGAGAATCTACCACATGAAGAGTTTTGCGTGGCGATTTTTGATCCGAGGAGGATATAAGACTTTTCATATTCTTTCTTACTTTGCATTCATGATTATTTTAGTAGATAGTAGATTAGTTTATATATATAATTAGTGTTACGGGATTAACTGGTCTACAAATTGTCAATTCGAGAGAAGTCGGGCATTGTTATGTTCTTAGCGGAGTTAGAGTTTTGTTGCTTATATATGTCATTTCATGAGTTGAGTTTTGGCATTATGATTGGTTTGATGCTACTAACTTAGTTTGTTTTTATGTAGGAACAATTTTGTGGTTGAATCATTTTGAGAAGACGATGGGCGGTTGAGGACAAATCCTTTTGAAGAGGAGGGAATGATACAATCCTCGATCGTGAGTTATTCACGTGTAGCTAGTATTATGTGGGTCTTTATAACTTTACATAATCGGATTACATGCGAAGAAAAGAAGTAAGTTTCACGCTAAAAGATCCTAACGTGGCAAGGATTTTGGGATTTTAGGAAAAAGATTTTGTTTCCTAAAATATTAGGCATATTCTATTAGCCTAATTTTTAGGGATTTATTTTCCAGATACTTATCAAATTCTATTATAATTAGGATTTCTTTCCAGGTTTAGATTTACATTCTAAATAAGGTTTCTATTGTTTTATAGAAATAGGAATTTCTTTTCCAAATTGATTTCTACTTAGAAATTAGGGTTATGGTTTGTAATTCTATTAGGATTAGAATAATTTGTTCTATTGTTATTAGGATTTGGATTGTTTTGAGTAGTATAAATAGAGGTCTGAGTTTAATGTAATCAAACACATTATACATTATTCATTATTCAATATATTTGTGAGGTTATTCTCTTTTTTGGTTCTTTTGAAGAATTAAGTAAGTATTTTTCTTGGTTATTTCTTTGAGATTCAATTTGACTTATCATACAACAATTCATAGTTATGTGTGAAACTTCTTCTAACGCGTCAATCGTCGATTGTCTGCGAGATTACTGCTTCAATATAAGCGAGGGGGTCGGTGTGTCGTTGGTGTCCATTCAACGCAGAATTAGAGCACGCCAAAGAATGTCATCAAGATTACCGCTCTACATATAGGCGAGGGGTTAAGGTATTGCAAGCAATCCATCCTACAACTTTGCTAGAAACGATCGGGGCGACGACCACCTCACGCAAGCGTGGCGTGGAGTCTATCACATTGTCGCCAAATTCTTCCTCTTGGTATTCTTCTTCGGATTCTCTCGCCGTCTCGGTTGAGAGGGCATTGACCGAACCCTCATTTATTCCACCTCCGCCCCCTCCTCCTCCTCCGACGCTGAATTTGAAACAGGCTCCGCGTTTGCCGCCCAAGGCTGCCCCACCACCTCCGCCACCACCACCGAAGGGTTTGAAGGCTGGGGTGGGTAAGGTAAGGAGAGCGCCGGAGGTAGTGGAATTTTACCATTCTTTGATGCGGAGAGATTCACGGCGAGAATCCGGAAGCGGAGGAGCGACGGACGCTCCGGCGACTCCCAATGCACGCGATATGATCGGCGAGATTGAGAACCGGTCCGCCCATTTGCTCGCCGTAAGTATTGCCCTCAGTATTTTTTTTTTACTTTATTTACGGTTTTGCCACTAACTTTTGAGTAACTTCAGTCACTGATTTGTTGATTCCTAGCTGGACCTGGTTGTCTTTAGTGGTATCGGTACCCCTACTCTATGCTTTATAGGTAAGACAGTTTTTGGATTCCAAATCCAAATGGGTAAAAGCAAAAAGTTGTGAATTTGATCGAAGAAAGTGGGTGATTTTGACATTTCAATGCTATATATGGCTTGTGACCTTGTGTTCTTGGGCTTGAGGGTTACTAGTTCAAAATCAAATCTTTAGACTGGATTTAAGATATGTGGGGCAAGTGTTTGTATTTGTAATTGTCTGATTATGTGTTATATTTTCTAAATTACAGATTAAAACAGATGTAGAAACACAAGGTGATTTCATTAGGTTTTTGATCAAGGAAGTTGAGAATGCAGCATTTACAGATATTCAAGATGTTGTCCCTTTTGTTAAGTGGCTTGATGATGAGCTATCTTACCTGGTAAATTTTTCACTCCAAGTAAATTCCACTATTAGTTCTATTAATGTATGCTGTAATTTTGCATAATCTTATGAATATAACTTGAATTGTTCCTTAGGTTGATGAGAGGGCAGTGCTTAAACACTTCAAATGGCCGGAGCAGAAAGCCGATACATTGAGAGAAGCAGCATTTGGGTATTATGATCTCAAGAAGCTGGAATCTGAGGCATCATCTTTCAGGGACGATCCTCGACAATCTTGTGCCCTAGCCCTCAAGAAAATGCAGGCCTTATTTGAAAAGTATGATAACATCTTCGCTTTGTGTTTAGATAGATTCTTGATAATCGCATACTAACTGAGAAGACGGCGGTGACTGGACAGATTAGAGCATGGAGTTTACAATCTCTCACGTACGAGGGAATCGGCTGCTAAGCGTTATAAAGGGTTTCATATTCCAATGGATTGGATGCTAGATACTGGATATGCAAGTCAGGTAAATAATGTTCCTCTTCGGTTTTGTTAATTTAATACAAGCTCTGATACATGCAGCTTTTTCCTAATTTGAGTACTTCCATATTCCAATTTTAACCGAGTAAAAATAGTAAAAATAGTCGCGAGAAAAGCCATATACTTTCATATTATTTTGTTGCCTCTTAATGTGGGAGCTACAATGCGTGAATACACCATAGCTGCAAAGACACCATATACCCCATTGGTGCCTCTGTATATAAAATGAGCAAAAGGGTAAGGTGCATTGTAAGCCTTCACCCTTTTGCGGTGTAGTTATTATATTAGGTCTTTTTTAAATGATATCACTTCGAGAGGTTGATACTAAACTAAAATCACTGTCCACTGAAGTCACCTCGAGCAATGCAGAGTGAGTGTAAGCCTGGGTACCCAAGAACATATAACCTCGGGTTCATGTGGACCAATGAAGCAAACCCCACCTGCAGTTACAGGGAAGCCCTTTTGTCAATTTAGCAGTGCCTTTTTAGTTGGTCCTTATGAGCTGAGTCATATTTAATAAATCTTGGAGGGACAAGGTATACTAAATTGTTTATTTGTTATATAACAATAGTGGTTACTACTGCCAAAGGGAGGGTAGGGTAAGTCTTGCCTCAATTACTTTTGCCATCCCTGCATGCGCACATGAGAAGTCCCCCAGTTCTCCAAGTATGTATATGCGTGTCTTCGTTACTTTTTATGTTTATTTAGTGAGTAAATTGAGGATCGATTTCTTCCTGTTGACTTTTCATACATTCCAATGAACTAGTGGTAATATTAGGGGATAGTGTTGCTCATATTTAATACGGAGTATGTTTTGAAGAAGATTAATATTATTATTATTACTTTTTTTTTTGTGGTGTCTTGGGATTTTTAGTGATTTACTATTCTATATTTATTTTCCCATAAATTTTTTGATTTTGTTTGGCTTGAGAAACATAGGCAAGTAAGGAAACATGGTTTAATACTTGTGTCACGCATGGTTTCAGATTAAGCTAGCATCTGTGAAATTAGCAATGAAGTACATGAAGAGAGTATCTGCGGAGCTTGAAACGGTAGGTGGTTGCCCGGAAGAAGAAGAGTTGATAGTTCAAGGTGTAAGGTTTGCCTTCCGGGTGCATCAGGTAAAAGTATCTATCCGGGCTTTTTAATATATCCAACAAATAGTTGTGTTGGTGATGGCTAATTTTTGTATCTTTGAGCCTTGGGCAGTTTGCGGGTGGGTTTGATGCGGAAACAATGAGGGCCTTCCAAGAGCTGAGAGATAAAGCAAGATCGTGCAGTATACAGTCCCAAAACCACCAGCAGCAGCAGCAGCAGCAGCAGAAATATGTGTGCAGGTCTTCAGCTTGTTAAACTATCTTTAGCAAACTCAGCTTCAGAATAAATTCATGAATTTTACTAATTGAATTTTACTGTAAAAGTATGGAGTGGTTAATTCAATTCAACTTTCCAATGAAACGCAAAGACAAGGAGTGAAAATTAAAAGCATTTACTTTCAAGGAATAAGTGAAATTAGAGGAATGTGATAATCCAGTAATCTTTGTTTAAGGTTACATGTTGGGATTTAAAATTAAGTATTCCCAAGTGGAGTACTATCAAAGTGACAGCCGTAAGTTTTATTTAATGTTTTAAAAAATAAAAGTCGTATTATCCGATAGTTAATGAATTACTACTATAATATCGCCCATTTTTTAAAGGATCTCCTTTCGAACCGTGCCAGAAGTTCGAATGAGGGCAGAGCAATTCTTCTTTCGGGAATACAAAATAGTCACTCTAATTTCGTAGATCTTACGGTTTCTTTGTTTAGAGTTGAATAATTAAATTGGTTAGTATATATAAAAAATCTATATATACAATGGCCGACAGATACACTAAAAAACTACAAGGGATCATCAGGGGATAGGCCGCGTGAGAAGCACATTATAGAAACCAACCAAACAATAAAACATATATAATCATAATAAAAATTGAATTATGTCTACTATCTTTGAGTGCGCTTGACAAGACGAGCTATTTTTCACATCCAAGAAAGAAAAGGAGTCGTGCAGATCAAAGAACCCAAGACAAAATTCCTTGGTTAGTGTATAGGCCAATAATAAAAAAAGATATGAAGCCAGCTCAGCTGTGAAAGGAGTTGATAGAAAATAACTAGATGTATCTTTTCTACCTTATACTGTGTGTTTGTGAGTTTCAAAATGAAGAGAAAAAGAAAATATAATAAGAAATAAAAGTTAAGCAGGAGAATAAAAATTCATGGTTTTTGGATTTTTAGAGGAGAAAGAAATTTGCTAAACACTTAATGCTGCCTTTGAATCGAAGGAATTCAATTTGCCAAATTAGATTTAGAAACTATTTCCTCCTACTCCTATCTAATCTTGGAATTCAATTGAAGAGGAAGAGGAAGAGGAAGAGATGAACTATAGTATTTCAGTCCTTAAACCCCCTATTCCTTCTTCCTCAATCCAGCTTATCAGTTTCAACTGTCCCCAAATCCACTACTCAAATCCACTTCACCCTCTCACTACAAATCCATCCTCCTTCCACACTCCTCCAATTTATCGCCCAATCTCAGTCTCACCTTCAGCAACCGCAAAAACAACAGCCATGACCACCCATCCAACTCCTCCCATTACTGTCGAATCTGTCCCAAGCCCTTCCATCAAGCTCTTGTTCGTCGAAATGGGCGTTGGCTACGATCAACATGGGTATTAATTGCTCTCTCCCTTGTACATGGGTATTAATTGCTCTCTATTTATATCTATATATACACACCTAGTGTGTATGTATGTACTAAGCAAGTGATAAAGATAGCAACTTTTGTATTGAACAATTGGGAAATGCTGAAAATACAGGCAAGATGCTACAAAAGCTGCTATGCGGGCTTGCAGGGATGCCATTTCTTCAAATTCTGTTCCCGCCTTTAGAAGAGGTATTTCAGTTCAATCCTGCCTTAACACAGCTTATGCAAGCCAAACTTAATACTATTACAAGTACTACATTTTTACCGTCCGGTTTTCTTATTTCTTGTGAAATTTGAAACCTGAAGTTTTAATTTGAAACAAGTCAATGTGTTTACTAATTTACTAAGAACACCAATAAGGACCAGTATGGGAAAATTCTTCATTTGAGATTAATTAGGAAATAAATGATTTTTAATCACCCAAAGAGATGATTTTGTAGTGATTACGGTCACCAATAAGGACCAACTGATTTTTGTTTATTAGTGTTGTTTCCTCGCATGTGCTAAGTATTTACTTTATATTTATTTGACATCCAGTAATTATGGAGCTGATGACTATTCCTTACACCTATTTTCATTCTTTTTTTCTCTTTTGGACACATTTAAATTACAGTGGAGAAATTGTACATTTTGAAGTTGTGGATGGTGGACTGATATGCTCAAGTGGTGTCCACGTGGAAGAAATGGGAGATAAGAATGATGACTGTTACATAGTTAATGCAGCTGTTTATGTTGGTTACTAAGTTCCTGTTTCATATTTTCCTATGGTTATTCTTCTTTTATCCAAAATAAAAAAATGAAAACAAAATTCCTACTATCGTGATTCTTTCAAGATCAGTCATTACCTGGTAATTCTCTCAGACGAATGCCATTTATCTCTTTAACTCTGATGGTTGATCAGCTTTACTATGTAGATACTTGTTGATCAAATAATGTACTTATTGTTATGATTTGATGTTTGTCGCAAACTTTGTAGAATATGGATTAGTAAATTACATACTCAAATGTAGTTGATTTCTTTTAATGTCCACTTTGTAATTTTAGAGTGTTCAATTCCACACTACTTGTTCTGGAAAATGTCAAAATATTAGAAATCGATATAAATCTACAGTATGTCCAGAAAATGTCTGATATTGTTTTTCCTCAATGGAAGCAGATTCTAAACCTGATACAAATGCCACTAAAAGTTTTTGAATAATATGAATAAATAGAACACTCCAGCAGAACTTGTGCAAAATAAACTCTTAAAATCAACCATGAACAAAACTAAATGAGAAAAAAAAAATCAATTACAGCTGCTTTTGAGGTTTTTTCATTCCACATTTCATATTCCCCATCAGCCCCTGGTGTTATTTCAATTCAAAACAATTCAATGTGGCTTCAATGACTTTATTGATTCTTGTTCACCTAGATTTTCTCAACAGATTGTAGATCGTAACTATCTTCAAGACCTTTTAAACAATCAATTGGGGGGGAGGGGGAGAGAAGAAGGAGGAGTTGATTCTAAGAAGGAGAGGAAGCAGAAGATGGAGTGGAAGAAGTAATGAGAGCTGCATATAGGAGATGATTCCAAGTATCAGGCACTCCAGGGAGGCACCAGTGGGCACAGTCAATGTCAGTATGGTCACCATCAGAATCGTGATTGTTAACGCCAAGATCTTCTGCGCGTCGTCACTTAAACACGCGATCCTCGCGACAAGAAACACGATAAACACCACAAGCTTGCGGCGGTTCCACGTCTCAGAGGATAAAAAGCGTGAGAGTCGATAATTGTGTTCACAAGGTTTATCAAAATGGAGCTATATCGCCTAGTGTATTGAGAGAGAGATAATAATAATTCTCCTTTTTCGATATCTTAATCATGAATCAATCGATTGTGTGAACATACCTCCGTGATGACTTCCTTGCTGTCTATATCTTATCCTCCCGGATTACAGTCTGCACCCACTATTACCTTACG
This sequence comes from Panax quinquefolius, assembly GCA_020205615.1. NCBI lineage: Eukaryota > Viridiplantae > Streptophyta > Magnoliopsida > Apiales > Araliaceae > Panax > Panax quinquefolius. Next base: position 17,307,154 of record CM035163.1, read on the forward strand.
ACACACCCCCGATCCGATGGGATCCACCGATCGCATATAGTTTATCTATCGCTTTGGTCATCGTTCCCACCGTACGTACGGCGGTTATAATCCCATCCACATTAATGCATGGCGCGGTTCTAGTCAACCGTAAATGCTTTTCATCATTAAAAGTCAAAATAATAGATATTAAAATGTCCAAAGGATCGACCCATCGGGCCAATCCGGTCTTTACAAGTCGAATGAAAATAATAAGATAACTCGGGCTTAAAGACTCTCATAATTTCAATAATAAAAGCCCAATAGATTAATTAAAAGAGTAAGCCCAATATATTCGGCCCAATGGGAGAAAATATATGACACCCAACATTGCCCCTAGTTTTTTTGTTGAATGTAATGTTTAATAGAAAACTAAAAATAATCCATGATATTTTACCTGAAAATTAATAATAAGAAGTAATTTAAATGTACCCTTTGTTGCTCACGAAATGAGATGAAAGGAGATCAAAGGCCCAAATAAGAAAGGCCCTATTCATTAAACAACTGGACCAGACCCCAGACGCTTCCCATTCAAATTCCAAATTATTACTAACATTTAATGTACCCGCCAACAACACCGTAAATCAAATAATATAAAAGGATAACTCTACCAAATTTGACAGCTTTTACCTGCTTCATTTGAAATTGAAAGCGCCTTTCTAAACTTTTTGATCTTTCTCTGCAAATCGTCACAAATGGCTTCCCACAACTCTGAACAAAGTTCCACCAAACCCCAACCCTAATGAAGGAACTACAAGCGCGAATCCCAAGACAAAAACTTCAAAAACCCCCTCTGAATACTACAGGAGTACGGATCGCTTCTCGCACGCCAACACTCCTTCTATCATAACTGAGGCTGAACTAAAGAGGGTTCGATCTCGGTTCCACATTCCGGATACCCACGCGATCAGGGTACCCCCTGCCCGGTGAAAAGATGTACCAACTACTGAAGGTTGACTCGGCCGTCCGGTGACCTTCTTGGAAAAGGGGTTCGCTTCCCCTACACATCTTTATAGTGACCCTACTGGGGTTTCTGGGTGTGAGGTTTTCACAGCTGGTGCCGAACTCCTACATTCACATTCTGGCCTTCGTGGCCTTCTGCCATGAATTGGGCGTCGAGCCCTCCCTGGACTTTTTCTTCACTGTCTATAAAATAGTACAATCCAGGGAGAAGGGGTTCAAGGCCCTTAGCAAGCATTCTCCGAAGTCTGGAGAAAAATTCGATAGACATTCAATTGGTGAACACCCCTTCGAGCAATAGGGGATGGCACGAGAAATGGTTCTTCGTCAAAGGCCCTGAGATTTCTTCCTTACCGAATCGGGCAACCGACGAAAAAGATATCTCACGACTTCTGAGACATTTCAAGAACGGGAAGTGGAAATGATGGAACTATTCGACAACTTCCCTAAGGAAGAGTGGAAATACTGGACTCTCTCTCGGTAGGCATGGTTGTATGACCATAAGTGTAAGTAATGTGACTTTCATTTCACATATATATATATTTTGAAAATATTGTATGATACATAATTTTAACATAGAATTTGCTTGATTTATGCAAGATATCTTTGATCGAATCGAGCTCCTTAGAAATAAAGGAGTTCAAGATTTTTTGTCCGGAAGTCTTCTAAGCGATCGAGACTATACCAATCAAGCTTACTCCCGAGGTCGAATTCAACCCCGTAAATTCATACGGATGAATTTCAAATGAAGAAGCAGAGGTCAAGAGGTTCACATACCGTAAGAGACCCTTCATCCTCGACGAAGAGGAGAGCTACCAGAAAACCTGTGTCACCCTTCTTGTCACCCTCCGAATCCACACCAGAAATAGAACCAACCCCCAGAACCATTCCTCGACAAGGCGGTTTACTTGATCGCCCTGATCGAAGAAATATACTTCGGACCAAAAATTAAAACAAAAATAACCCCTCTAACTGTCGAAGAGCTCAGGGTTCCTCAGTCTTCGGTCATCCCACCCTTCGTGCCCCCTGTAGAAATACAGATTGAAGAGGATTTGGTGACCAGGATTTAGGATTCCAACGCTATCCAGGAAGAGGAAACGCACTCCTGATAGCCATCCGAGTTCCACTTCTGCTTCAACACCCAAAGGACCCACCCCAAATAAATCTCCCACAACTGAAACCATACATGCAGACCTATCCCTCCCGAATGTACCACTCTCTCTCTCCCGAAAGGCCGAGACCTTCCTCGAACGACCGGTCCCTCGGTCGAGTTACCATGTCGAGGTCAGGGATCTCCGACCGTGGGCCCGTGTTCAACGCCAACTTTCCTTCGACCTCTTGAGCTTTCGTTGAACAACGACGACCACCGGTTCAAAGATCATACTGACCGAAATCTTCTCGATGAGGGATGAGCTATTTCGCTAAGGTAAATAACAATCTCTTCTTCCTCTATATCTCTGCTTTTCCTTTGAATATTTAGACATTTGACTTGAATATTTTGAAAATATGCAGAGTTAATCTCGTTTTCTTGACGATCAAGTCCCGAGACACATAAATGGAGAGGCCGAGGAAGATTTCATGAGACAAGAGATAAATATGTTGAAACCTCGACCTTGGAGCGAGAGAGCCCGGTCGTGAAGATGCTTTTCATACCATCAACGGCCTTCAAACAGTAATTAGATCAGCTAGGATGGATTTGAAGACATCCGATGACGAATTAAGGGCCACGAGGATGGGTTGGTCACGTCCAAGCCAACCAACAAACTCGATCGACCGAGCAACGCTGGTTTGGTTGAAGAAAACTTACTCTGAAGGCAAAAATGAGGAGTTTTCTTGACCAACCAAGCTTGGTCATCTGACTTAGTGAGGCCGAGACGAAGGCTCAAGACGGCAAGCCGGCAGGCAGGCATAAGGCCAAACGTCACAAGCTCATACAAAATAAAGGATCTTGAGGGATTCGGCCCTCTCCCGATCAAGAGCTCCTAAGCGATTCAGGCGTACTACGAGACTTCTGGACGAACTTAATGTTTGAGATCATGAAGGTATATTCGGGGGTATGAGGATCACGAGAGAATGCGAGGAAAAGAAAAGCTATCTACCGCTTCAAATTGGACTCGGCATTGCTTCAACTCCGATGATGAAGGCGGTGCCTGAATGTCTGTCCTGTTTTTGTTCTATGTAATAATTTAACTACTTTAAGCTTTTTATGTTCATGTAATTAGTTTATGATTGACTTGAATGAATGAGCGTTTTATATTGGGCTTTTATTATTGATAAATCTTTAACTGTCTTGATTATGACTTCTGTTTTGATCAATTTCTTGTCAATAATTTAGTATCAATAAAATTTGAACCCAACTAGTGAATTAGATATGGCATATAACAGATTAACTTATGAAATGAAGTGAAAAGAAATTTTACTGAACGAGATTCAACTTAATCGAATCGAATGAACCGAACTCAACACTTAAACAAAATAAAGTAATGTATACTCATCGGTACCGAAGAGTGGGATCAGTCATGTGTGAGGTAAATTTGGCTGACAAGTATATAAGGACCAAGATATAAGGATCAATAGTGACCATTGACTTACCACCCTGATAAGATCAATATAGGATCAAAAGGACCTTGGGCTACCATCGAATGGCCAGCGAGTCCTACCATACCTCCTTACACCATAGTGACCTTCGGACAAATAGGACCAGGACCAATAGTGACCATTGACTTACCACCCTGATAAGATCAATATAGGATCAAAAGGACCTTGGGCTACCATCGAATGGCCAAAGAGTCCTACCATACCTCCTTACACCATAAATGACCTTCTGACAAATAGGACCAGGGACTACCAAAGTGACCATTGACTTACCACCCCTCGATAAGATCAATATAGGATCAAAAGGACCTTGGGCTACCATCGAATGGCCAATGAGTCCTACCATACCTCCTTACACCATAAATGACCTTCTGACAAATAGACCCGGACCAATTATGAAAAAGTAACCTTTTATTAATAACGAACAATCGTGTATGCGGTCTTAGAACCCGACTTAATCTTTATTGAAAATATTTCAAGCTCCGCCAAAGATGCCAAGTATTCTTGATCTCGAACCATCGAGTGCCTTTAACCGATAAGTACCGGCTTTGGTACTTGATCACTTCATATGGCCCTTCCCAATTCGGCATTAGCTTTCTTGTGTTTTGAGGCGTAGGTTTTGGCTTCTCTAAGGATTTAAGTCTCCTACTTCAACCTACGAAGTTTGACCCTTTGTTGTAATGTTTGGCCACCCTTCGTTGATAAGCGTACCAATTTGAGCAAAGCTTCCTCTCGACTTCGCCTAAAAGTCCAAGTTAACTTTCACCCTTCGTCGTTGTAGATTTCTTTGAATCGACTTACCCAAGACTTGGAGATCCGATTTCGATCGAATAAGGCATCGCACCATAGGCCAATCGAAGGGCGAATCCCCCGTAGTAGTCCTTGGTGTAGTTCGGTATGCCCACAAAGACGCCAAAGAATTCTTCCGCCATCTCCCTTAGCTTCATCCAATCTACGCTTGATTCCGTTCAACAACGTCCTGTTGGTCACCTCGACTTGACCATTCGACTGTGGATGAGCCACAGAAGTCTTTTTGTGTTGAATCCCCAGATCATTCAAAAATTCTTCAAATTTTGAACCCATGATCAAGGCGTCAGTTGTCCGATATTCAGAAGACCCCAAATTTTATAAATAAAGATGAATTTTTCTATAAATATTATTTTTGAATATTATGGAATAAATTTGATATAATGTTATAGTTGTGGGTAATATTTATAAATTTTGCAAAAGTATGCAAGTTGTTATAAAATATTCGTTTGGTCTGGGAATATTCTTTTTGTTAGGAATATTCGCATAACGGCTCAATCATTGGTGGACCCCACAACATTATTATTGGATTGATCGAGAAAACGACAAAAATATTTTTATAAAAATAACTACGGAGGTGTTACCGTTAAAACCGCTTGAACTACCCGGTGGTAAAAGTACAAAGAATACGCATGGTTGATAAGAAGACACTCAGATTGATTATCGATGCTTACGTGAGAAGTCACTCACCTATGCTCAATTATTGCTACATGAATCTTGTCGTGATCATATCTCTTATATTATTGATTCAATTATTGTCACAAAGATCATCCGTGATAATATGTTATAAGATTAAATCAATAAATGAGACGACAAGTTATAAATGATTAATAATTATTGAAAGATTAAATATGTGTTATGAAAAAAAATAATTTGTGATAAGTTTGATTATTTTACGGGGGCTCATATGTCATCATCTAAGAGTCTCTTCATCAATAGTATTTACCTTCGTCGATAGTAATTACCCTTGTGAATAGTATTTACCTTCGTCAATAGTAATTACCCTCGTGAATAGTATTTACCTTCGCAATAGTAATTACCCTTGTGAATAGTATTTACCTTCAATCAATAGTAATTACCCTCAGAATAGTATTTACCTTCGCCAATAGTAATTACCTTTAATAGTATTTACCTTCAAATACCTTCGTCGCTAATTACCTTTACCAGGTGTCCGAACCACTTGTCGCTTTCACATTACAAAAGGCCAAACCAACCGTCAAGCCACTTGTCTTTTCACACTCAAGAAAAGCTAAGCTAGAAATCTTCTATAAATAGAGGCCTAGGGCTTCATTATTTTTCACTTAATTCATTCAAGCTATAGAGAGAGAAAGTATAGAGAGAATAAGAGAGAAAGAAGAAGAGTATTTTGTTACTACACGTCAGCAGATTCAATCTCCTACCAAATGTAAGGGGTGTTATTCTTTCTTATTCATGAAGAGAACTGTTGTTATTCCATCGCTTATTATTCTCGTTGGAATAACCTCGTATAAGTGGTTTACCCTATACTTGGTGACATTCTTCTATTATTCTCGCTGGAACATCCTGCTCACATTTTACACCCCACTCGGTTCCGCTTTTATCATTCTCGTTGGAACATCCTGCTCATGTGTTTTACACCGACCGGTTCCGCTTTTATCATTCTGCTGAAACATCCTGCTCGTGTGTTTTACATCGACCGGTTCCGCCGTTTTATTATTCTGCTGGAACATCCTGCTTCGTGTTTTTTACACCGACCGGTTCCGCTTTTTTATTATTCTCGGCTGGAATATCCTATCTCGTGTTTTTTACACCGATCCGGTTCCATCTTTATTATTCTGTTGAACATCCCGCTTGCGTGAATTTCAATTTCACCCGACCCGTTCCGTTATTTATTATTCTGCTGAATAACTCGTCTGCAAGGCGGCTATCGCATTTATGGTGATTTCTTTTGTTATTCCATTTTTTATTATACCCAAATAAGTTAAAACTTTGACTTCTATACTCCATGAAATTAGTAGAATATCCTCGATATTTATGCTTCATCCAAAGATCTTTTCATGGAAATATTCTTCCGATCATTCTTGAATTTTACTCTACAAAACAAAGATCACGTTGACAATTTGACGTTAATAATTCCCGGATAAAATAATTCTTGAACTTGTTTTATCAATTCTTATATCATTGTCATCATCCTCATGTTTATATTTTTTTTAAGTCATCTCGTGGCTCAGAAAGTGCATAGATGGACTTGGTATGATTATGACTGAGAGACTATTCGGTGTAATCACGACCGTAATGTTACAAATGATGTGATAAAAAATCCTCAAAGGTCAGTAGTGCATCGATGGACAAATTGTTGGCACGATCATGACCATTAATGAATACACAAATATTCTCGCCCGTAAAGTGCATGAATAATTGTGGTCGTGATACTAAAGAATATCCTCGGCCGAAAAGCGGGGTGATTCGATGATGTGGAATATTTATTAAAGTCGAGTCTCAAATTATAATGTTGATGAAAAACCTTTTAAAACCTAAAAGATAGTAGACTTTTATTTTCTACTCGACTTTTTAATGGATCAGATATTCACCGCAGCTTAAACCGGTTGTCTATTGTATTTTATCGCTTAACATTATCAAGACTATTGATAATTTATTCTCGCATTATCTTAGTCATAATATTTCTTCGGGCTAGTTGAGCTCACCCTTTCTTTCACCGTTTTCTGTGAAATGATAATATAGCCGGGACGAGCCTCGGGGAACGAGTGATGGTCCCGAAGATAAGATTAGTAGTCCTCACTATTCTCGTAAAATAGTGTGATAATAATCAGTAATGAGGACTTTTTGTTTGAGTTTGTATAATATCTAGTAGATTTATATTTGTATTTAAACTCACGCTTTATGTCAGATTGCATACCTACGCTTATGTTAATAAGTTGTATTTAAATTCATACCATGTAAGTGGCGCACTCAAGATGGGTGATGTATACCTAATTTTGGGGGCGCCACAATTGGTATCGTAGCTTAGGATGTGATCCCTGCTAAGATGTGAGAATAGTACTAGGAGGGGAGAGACGGGAATACCTTCGCTAGTATGACCTACCTAAGTTTATGTGCTATTTTATCGGTTGGTCGAAGATAATGATAATTTGTTACACGTCAATTAACCTTTTATTTTGTGGCAAGATTCAAAATGACATCCGAGAATGTTGAGAATAGAATGGAGCGCAGCGATCGCTGATTCACCACATATCAATAATCGTGATAATGTGCATCGTGAAGGCGATAATCCTCATGCAAACAACAACACCGACCAAATGACAAATGATCAAATGTTCAAAGGCTTTATGCAATTTATGCAACAAAGAAAGTAGAGCGACTCTCGCCCAAAACGTAGGTGGAAACACGGAAAACTCTCGCCAGCCACCGCTAAACAATTTAAGGAGCCGGGACCACCGAGTTTAAGGGAGAGCCAAAACCACTTCCGCTAAGCATGGATAAAGCAGATTACCAAGATATTTGATGTCTTGGGATGCTCCGAGAGCAAAAGGTTCCTTTCACGCTTTTTATGTTGCGCGAGAGGCGGATTATCGGTGGGAATTGGTAAAACGTACTCAACCAAATTGCATCAAGATATCTTGGGAGAAGTTCCAGAGTCGCTTCAACGACAAATACTTTCCCGAAAGTATTCGCCATACGAAGGAGGTGGAGTTTATCAAGTCGAACAAAACAATACGACCGTGTCGCAATACGAGGCAAAATTTATGAGTTATCACTTGCCAAGGCCCCACTGTGGATAATGTAGAGAGAATGGCGCTAATGTTTTTAAGAGGTTTGAAGTCGAGATACGCCAACATCTTATTTCTCATAAACCGTGGTTTGTATTCGGATGTTGTAAATAGGGCTCGCTTAGTGGAACGCGATAATGAGTCAACGAACTAAAAGAGAGCAAATTAAGAAAATTATAATACCAAATGAGAATAGTCATCGAAGCTGGTGACAACAAGCGGAGGGAATCAATGTGCCAGATATGGTAACCACTTCTGGGGTAATCGTACAAAACAATAAGAATGGACATTTCAAGAAAAGGAGATTCAACAATGATGGAAAGACGTCAAGACCAAAGACCCATTGTTAAGGAAGGAGAAAGACCACCTATCATATGCTTCAAATGCGAGAGAGGGACACATCATCAAATCAAACTGCGCCATGCCATCCAAAGCATGTTATAATTGTGGAAGAGAAGGTCACTTAGCTCGATTTTGTCGCCATCAAGACAAATTCAAATTAGGATGGAGGCACCAAAGGCCATCCCGTAAAATTCAAAACCAGAAGTGCAAGGGAGAGCGTTTGTCAGACCTCCCAAAGAGCAAGGAATCCGAATGAGGTCATCACGGTAAGCTTATCATAAACTCTAATGAAGTCTATACTTTATTTGATACCGGGTTTCTACCCATTCTTTTATTTCTCCTACTTGCGCCATCGATTAAATTTGACTCGAGAAATTAGACTTTGACTTATCTGTGGAAACTCCGCTGGGAGAAACCTTCATTACATCCACTCGCTTATAAGTCTTGTTTGGTTCAAATCGGCACTTCACATTACCCGTCGATCTTATTTCATTAAAAATACTTGCATTTGACGTGATTCTAGGGATTGATTGTTAACTACTTATCATGCAAAAATTGATTGTTTTCGTAAGGTTGTTAGCTTTCATATTCCTAATCAACCTATTATGCGAATTCAAACGACCAAACCATTAAAATCAATCACTACTATCTCAAGCCATAAAGCTATTCGCTTATTGAAAAAACGGATGTCAAGCTTTCTTAGCTCATGTCACGATTTAAATAAAAATACGCCGCTTTTAAACGATATTCCTATTGTTAATAAATTTCCGACGATTCTCAAGAACTTCCCCGCCTACCCCCAGAGCGTGAAATTGAATTTTGTATCGACCTCAACCCCAGACAAAACCTATTTCCAAAGCCCCATATCGAATGGCTCCTATCAACTTCGTGAGTTAAAGACCCAACCGCAGGAATTGTTAGACATCGGCTTTATTCGTCCCAGTACTTCTCCTCGGGTGCTCCTGCTCTATTCGTGAAGAAGAAAGATGGGAGTATGCGACTTTGTATTGATTATCTGGAGTCAATCACGTCACCATCAAAAATAGTATCCATTGCCACGTATTGATGACCTGCTTTGACCAAACAGCAAGGAGCCAAATTTTTTCAAAGATCGATCTTCGCTCCGATATCACCAATTGAAGATTAGAATCACCGACATTCCAAAGACGGCTTTTAACTCCTGCAGACGCATTATGAATTCCTAGTCATGTCCTTTGATCGACTAATGCCCTATCGCCTTCATGGATATGATGAACCGAGTATTCAAGGAATATTTAGATCACTTTGTGGTCGCCTTTATTGATGACATCCTTATTTATTCCAAAAGCCGTGAAGATCATGAAAGCAACACTTGAGGTCGACACTCCAAAAGCTTCGTGAATATAAGCTTTATGCCAAGTCAAGAAATGCGAGTTCGTCAAGAAGTAGCATTCCTTGGGCACGTGGTATCAAGTCATGGAATATCTGCTGACCCAAAGAAAGATCAAAGCTATTCAAAGTCGGGAACAACCTAAATCAAAGATCAAGTACGAGCTTTCTTTCTTAAATTGGTTATTATCGGAGATTCGTGGAAGGATTTTCTCGAATCGCTATTCCATCGACTCAAATTGACTTTGAAAGATACAAAGTTCTATTGGAGCGAAGAATGTGAGAAGAGTTTTCAAGAACTCAAGAGGAGACTTATTTCAAAGACTGCTCGACAATACCATCCGCCTTGAGGATTTGTCATCTACAAAGTGATGCTTCGCAAAGGGTCGGGATGTGTTCTCATGCAACATGGAAAAGTAATAGCCTATGCCTCATGACAACTCAAAGAATATGAGAGGAATTATCCTACTCATGATCTAGAGTCAGCAACCGTTGTCTTTGCACTTAAAATTTGGAGGCATTACTTGTATGGGGAGAAAGTGGAGATCTTTACGGATCATAAAAGCCTCAAATATTTCTTCACTCAAAAGGAACTCAACATGCGACAACGACGCTTGGCTTGAACTGCTGAAAGATTATGATCATACCATCCAATACCATCCTCGAAAAGCGAACGTGGTAGCCGACGATTGAAAGGAAAATCATATGCAAGTACGAAAAGGATATTGTCAACGCAAAGGCCCATTTTGTGTGACTTGCAAAGGATGGAGATAGAATTAAAGACTCTGTGGACGCATGTGATGATAGCGAGTATACGAAAGTAGAACCGACTTTTAATTGATAAAGTTAAAGTCGCCAAGCTACGCACTGGAGCCGATGCGTATGAGGAAGAAAGTGCAAGAAGGTGCTACGCAAGCAAGAATCGATGAAGAAGGAATACTTCGAGTCAACTCCACTTTCAGTGTTCCTAACGACCTTCGATTTAAAGTATAATATCATGATGGAGGCACACAACACACCATTTGCAATCCATCTGGGAGTACCAAAATGTATCATGATATTCGCCATACATTTTGGTGGAGCAATACGAAGAGAGAGATAGCGCTGCTTATCTCAAGGTGTCTAACTTGTCAACGAAGTTAAAGCGGAGCATCAAGTACCAAAAGGTCCATCAGAACCACTTGAAATTCCAGAATGGAAGCGGGAGCACATTACCATGGATTTCGCTACGGCCTTCCTAAGGTTTCTCAAGGCATCATGCGATTTGGGTCATTGTTGATAGATCGACCAAGTCCGCCATTTCTTACCGATACGAGAAACTTATACACTTGAACGCTTGCTCAGACATACATAAACGAGATTGTAAGATCGCATGGTATGCCTAGATCCATAGTTTCCGATCGAGACCCAAGATTCACTTCACGATTTTGGGTTAGTTTGCAAAAAAGCTATGGGCACAGACTTCACGATTTAGCTCGGCATATCATCCTCGCATTTTGACGGACAATCGGAGAGGACTATTCAAACTCTCAAGATCTATTAAGACTCGTGGTCCTTGATTTCAAGGGGAGTTGGGACAAGTTCTTACCATCGGTGGAGTTTTCCTACAACAACAGCTTATCGTTAGCAAGTATCGGCATGGCTCCATTCAAGCATCAGATGGAAGAAAGTGTCGCTTCTCCAAAGATGCCGGGATGAGGTGGGTGAAGCAACGTTGTTGGGACCGGAGTTGGTACGTATGACTACTTTTAAAGATTCAAATGATCCGACAACGATAAAAACCTCACAAAATCGATAAAAGAGTTATGCCGATCTTTATCGAAAGGACGTGGAATTGATATAGAGATCATGTGTTGTTAAGAGTCGCTCCATGGAAAGGAGTTACAAGATTTGGAAAGAGAGGAAAACTTAATCCTCGATTCATCTGGCCCATTTTAATCCTCGATCGAGTAGGAATCTGTGGCCTATAGACTCGCTTCACCGCCAAATATGTCTCGTGTTCATAACGCTTTTCACATATCTATGTTACGTAAATATGTGAAAGACCCGAACCATATTATCGAAGTTAGAACCGGATTTAAATAGCGGAAGATTTGACGTATGAAGAGGTTCCTGCTCAAATTTTGATAAGAAGGAACATATTCTACGCCCAAGGTTATACCTCAAGTCAAAGTTTTATGGAGGAACCACGATGTTGAGGAAATGACTTGGGAGTTAGAATCAAATGAAATCAAGGTATCCTTACCTCTTCGACATACCAGTATCGCATTCTAATTTCGAGGGCTTAAATTTCATAAGAAGGGAGGTTTAAGACCCCAAATTTTATAAATAAAGATGAATTTTTCTATAAATATTATTTTGAATATTATGGAATAAATTTGATATAATGTTATAGTTGGGGGTAATATTTATAAATTTTGCAAAGTATGCAAGTTGTTATAAAATATTCGTTTGGCTCTGGAATATTCTTTTTTGTTAGGAATATTCGCATAATGGCTCAATCATCGGTGGACCCTACAACATTATCATTTGATCGAGAAAACGACAAAAATATTTTTATAAAAATAACTACGAGGTGTTACCGTTAAAACTGCTGAAACTACCCGGTGGTAAAAGTACAAGAATACGCGTGGTCGCATAGTAAGACACTCAGATTGATTATTATCGATGCTTACGTGAGAAGTCACTCACCTATGCTCAATTATTGCTACAAAGAATTGTCGATCATATCTCTTATATTATTGATTCAATTATTGTCACAAAGATCATCCTCAGATAATATGTTATAGTATTAAATCAATAATGAGACGACAAGTTATAAATGATTAATAATTATTGAAAGATTAAATACGTGTATGATTAAAAAATGATTTGTGGTAAGTTTGATTATTTTATGGGGGCTCATATGTCATCATCTAAGAGTCTCTTCATCAATAGTATTTACCTTCACAATAGTAATTACCCTCAGAATAGTATTTACCTTCAATAGTAATTACCCTCATGAATAGTATTTACCTTCACAATAAGAATTACCCTCAGAATAGTATTTACCTTCACAATAGTAATTACCTTGTGAATAGTATTTACCTTCGCCAATAGTAATTACCTTTACAGGAATAGTATTTACCTTCACTAGTATTTACCTTCGCAATAGTAATTACCTTTACCAAAGGCCGAACCACTTGTCGCTTCACATTACAAAGCGCCAAACCAACATCAAAATCAAGCCACTTGCTTTTTCACACTAAGAAAAGTGCTAAGCTAGAAATCTTCTATAAATAGAGGCCTAGGGCTTCATTATTTTTCACGAATTCATTCAAGCTTATGAGAGAGAAAGTATAGAGAGAATAAGAGAGAAGAAGAAGAGTATTTTGTTACTACACCGTCATAGATTATTCAATCTCCTACCAAATGTAAGGGGTGTTATTCTTTCTTATTCATGAAGAGAACTCATGTTATTCCATCGCTTATTATTCTGCTTGGAATAACTCGTATAAGTGGTTTACCCTATACTTGGTGACATTCTTCTATTATTCTTGGTGAACATCCTCTTTTATTACTTTCCGCTGGATCATTCTCCTTGAACATCCATGCGTGTGTTTTACACCGACCGGTTCCGCTTTTTATTATTATTCTGTTGGAACATCCTGTCGCATGTGTTTTACACCGACCGGTTCCGCCTTTTTATTATTCTTCGTTGGAACATCCTGCTCACAGGTGTTTTACACCGGACTGGTTCCGCTTTTATTATTCTCGCTGAATATCCTATCTGTGTTTTACACCGGATCCGTTCCATCCATCTTTATTATTCTGCTTGAACATCCTGCTTGCAGTGAATTTCACCGACCGGTTCCGTTATTTATTATTCTCGCTGAATAACTCGTCTGCAAGGCGGTCATCGCATGCACGGTGATTTCTTTTGTTATTCCATTTTTTATTATACCCAAATTGGTTAAAACTTTGACTTCTATACTCCATGAAATTAGTAGAATATCCTCGATATTTGCGCTTCATCCAAAGATCTTTTCATGGAAATATTCTTCCGATCATTCTTGAATTTTACTCTACAAAACAAAGATCATGTTGATAATTTGACGTTAATAATTCCTGGATAAAATAATTCTTGAACTTGTTTTATCAATTCTTATATCATTGTCATCATCCTCATGTTTATATTTTTTTTTTAAAGTCATCTGTGGCCTCAGTAGTATATGATGGACTTGGTATGATTATGACCAGAGACTATTCTTGTAATCATGACCGTAAATGTTACAAATGATGTGATAAAAATCCTCAAATGGTCAGAAGGTGCATCGATGGACAGCTGTTGGCATGATCATGACTATTAATGAATACACAAATATTCTCGGCCGTAGTATGAATAATTGTGGTCGTGATACTAAAGAATATCCTCGTCAGTAGTGTAGGGTGATTCGATGATGTGAATATTTATTAAAGTCGAGTCTCAAATTTATAACAAAGATGAAAAACCTTTTAAACCTAAAAGATAGTAGACTTTTATTTTCTACTTGACTCTTTTAATGGATCAGATATTCACGCAGCTTAAACCGGTTGTCTATTGTATTTTATCGCTTAACATTATCAAGACTATTGATAATTTATTCTCGCATTATCTTAGTCATAATATTTCTTCTCGGGCTAGTTGAGCTCACCCTTTCTTTCACCGTTCTCTTCGTGAAATGATAATATAGCCGGGACGAGCTCTGGAAACGAGTGATGGTCCTCAAGATAAGATTAGTAGTCCTCACTATTCTCGTGTAAAATAGTGTGATAATAATCAGAATGAGGACTTTTTGTTTGAGTTTGTATAATATCTAGTAGACGATATTTGTATTTAAACTCACGCTTTATGTCGTATTGTACACCTATGCTTATGTTAATAAGTTGTATTTAAATTCATACTCTCATGTAAGTGGCGACTCAAGATGGGTGATGTATACCTAATTTTGGGGCGCCACAGATATCAATACCTTAGGGATCCCGGCGAAACACCACGAACTCCTTTATAAACTTTAGGCACTCCTGTTCGTTATCGATCAAGTGGTTTTGCCTCTACCCACTTAGTCATATAATCAATAAGAACTATAATGAAAGCTAACTCGACCTTTAGCTTTAGGTAATGGTCCCAATATATCCACCCCCGACATATGAAAGTATAGGAGATAAAATCGAGTATAGCTCTTCCGTGGTCGATGTGGATCGGACTATCGAAATGACATTTTCACATTTCTTGACGTACTTTCTGTAGCTTCTTTGAAGATTGTAGGCCAATAGTATCCTTGTCGAGTACTTTATGAGCCAAAGACTTGGCGACCCATATGATCACCGCAAATACCTTCATGAACCTCCCAAGAGCATACTTTCGCTTCTGGACGGAACCAAACATTTCAACAATGGTGAGGAAAATGCCAATCGATAGAGATCCCCATCAATAAGACTAAAATTGGCACTCTTGTACTTAATCTTCTTTGCCAGCATCTGATCCGAAGGGAGGACGCCATCTGCCAAATACTTGATGTAGGGGGTCATCCAATGCTAGATCCGATACACATCAACGCTTCGTCTTTGAACACTTGGTCAACTGAAAACTTCGAAATATACCGATCCATGAAAAACATCTGCATCTGTAGTGGCCAACTTTGACAATGCATCGGCAATAGAATTGTCATTACGCTCTATACTCTGAAACTCATACGAAGCGAAATATTAAAGTTGGTCTCTTAATTCCGCCAGATATTTGATCATTCGGGTCCCACGAGCTTCATAATCTCCCGACAACTGTTTAACGACCAACTGAGAATCACTATAGATAATCAACTGTTGGACTTCGAGACTCTTCGCCAATCGGACACCTGCTAACACCGCTTCGTATTCAGCTTCATTGTTCGTCGCTTTAAACGAGAATCTGATGGCCTGCTGGACCTTGAACCCTTCCGGACTTATTAAGATAATTCTCGCCCACTAACACCATCGTGGAGGATCCATCCGCACAAAGGCCCACGCCTTCTCGACCTGTCAAGAATGGCCACCGCTTGATCGGAAGATTCACCCCCAAGAACTCAAGATCTGCTTTGAGAACGAGCATTCTACCATAAAGTCAACCAGGGCTTGGCCTTTAATGGCAGTTCGGGGGTGATACTCGATAAAAAATTGGGATAACTCCATAGTCCACGCTGCTAGTCTGCCTGAGACCTCTGGCTTGCCCATCACCTTCTTCAATGGCTGATCCGTGTAGACGACCAGGAGTCGACCTTGAAAATATTGCCGAAGCTTTCTACTGACAATTATTAAAGCAAAGGCAAATTTCTCAATATTTGGATACCTGGTTTCAGCATCTCGTAGGACGTGGCTGACATAATAGACCGGATGCTACTTCCCACTGATCTCCCGAACCAACACTACTCCAACTACCAATGAACTTACTGCAAGGTATAAATATAAGGTCTCTCATTTGACGATTTCTTTTACCAATAAAGGAGCGGAAGATGATATGTCTTTATGCCTTGGAAGGCGCTTCACACTCAAAGTCCACTGGAACGTCTTCGCATTCTTCTGTCCTTTCAATGTGTCAAAGAAAGGAAGGCATCTCTCGCAGTTTGGCGACGGACCTCCTCAAAGCGAAGAATCCTACCAACCGACGTTGGGCGCCTTTGAATGACCGAGGAGTCTTCATGTCAAGAATGGCTCGGATCTTCTCCGGGTTGGCCTCGATGCCCTCTCGACCGACTGTGTAACCTAGAAACTTTCCAAAGACCGAGGCCGAAAGTACATTCGGTAGGATTGAGTCTCAATTGACGATAACGAATAGTCCGAAAGCATTCCTCCAGTCATCCAAATGCTTATGAATCTGCATACTCTTCACGATCATGTCATCTACATAAACTTCCATGTTCCTCCCAAATTTGCCATCGAAGATGAAGTTCATCATCCTTTGGTAGGTAGCTCCAAAGATTTATGAGGCCAAAAGTCATTTTTTTGTATGCATACACCGAACGGTGTGTAATGAACGTTGTCTTTGGAATGTCTTCTTTGCACATGGATATTTGATGATAACCTGAAAAAGCATCCATAAAACTTAGTAATGCATACCCCGAAGTGGCATCGATGAGCTGATCGATATGGGGTGAGGATAAAAGTCCTTCTGGACAAGCTTTGTTGAGATCGGTGTAGTCGATGCAAACCCGCCACTTTCCATTCTGTTTTCGCACCAACACTACATTTGCTATCCATTCCGGGTAATCAATCTCGTAGATGAAGTCAGCAGCTAGCAATTTCGCAACCTCTTCATCGATGATCTTCTGCCGCTCTGGAGCAAATATCCGCCTCTGCTAACTCCAGGCATGTCTTGTGGCTCCCATGCAAAAATATCAGCATAACATCGTAAGAGTTCCATAAGATTTGTTCAAGAGGTTCGCAGACCGAACCAATCCTCACCGCTTTTGTCCGGCTTCCACGACCAACTCAATCTCCTCCGTCCCTCCAAATGGGGATTACCAATGGTTCGAAATTGCTCTCGGTGAAGGGTTCGATCTCAATTGCCATCGTCTTTTTTCGCTTATCGACCCCATTCCGGATGAAATAACAAAGATTCCGATAACATCGTCCGCCGGTGTCTAAGTCACCCACCACCTCTCCTACCCATGCGCCGTGGGGAATTTGATTTTGAAATGTGGGATGGAGGTCACAACCAAGAGTCACAACGTAGTCTTCCCCCGAAATGGCGCCAGTAGTCAATCCACATGCACAACATAAAATTTACACGTTATCTCTACTACGCCGAGGGCCGTAGAAGATAACCGGAGTTCAATAGTGCCTGCAACTTTGACGGGGTCGTTGCCGAAACCATATAGAGGAGCCTCCTGTCCGACCTCCATTTTGTGCCCATCGAGATGCATCCTCTGGTAAGCATGGGCATAAAGAATGTCCACCGAAGATCCGTTATCTATCATCATGCGTTTCACATCCACCGAGCCTACTTGCGTTGTGATCACCAATGCCCCTTCATGCGGTTCGATGGGCTCCGAAGGATAATCCGCATCCGTAAATGATATGACGGTTCTGAAAAGGTCCGCCAATCTTCGTGGTAAAGATCATCATCGATATGAATCAATCAAGATAAGCCCTTCTCTTCTTCCCTACTAACTTCCCAACAGACCCACCAGTTATTACATCAACGACTTGCCTTGGCGGTGGTATTGGAGCATTTTGAATGGGTGGTGCTTGAACCGTTTGAATCTGCGATTGATAATAACCTCCGCTGACCTGGCGGTCCTTCTCACCACATATCTTGAATCAATGAAGCGCTTTTAATCTTGCTCTCCACAAAATCCTTTAGATTACAACACTCATTAGTGTCACGACCAAAGAACTTGATGATAACCACAATATTCTGAGGGTTGCCGTGTCCCGCCTGTAATTATCACGAGGTGGCTCAAAGAAAGGCTGGTTTCTGATCTGATCCAAAATTATCGACCTTTTCCGTATTCAATTGGGTGTAGACCTTATTAACCTTCGGGGTAGAAACAGTGTGTGATCACGCTTTGTCGCCACGAGTTCTCGTATTTCTTCGAACTACCTTCGCCCCTTGGGTCAGCCCCCCACTCTTCTCTCGATCAACATCGGTCTTGGGAACCTCTACCTCCTTTAATTGGCTCAAAGAAGGATTCTTCAGACTATTCATAGCCTCTTCTGCAACAATATAGCCCTCTTGCCTTGTCAAGGCTTCATTTAGGCTTTTCTGATGGTGAAACATCAACTTCTTTACCAATTTCTCCGATTTAACCAGATCCACTTTCGCTCGAACAAACCCACAAATTGAGATCATTAAGATCGGATACCGACCGACCGCTTCCTAAACCTCTTTACATATCGGCCTAAAGATTCATTGGTGAACCACGGACTGTCTTAAAGAGCTCGTAGAAGCTTTCCCCTTCTTCTTTGCTTCCAAAACGTCATGGAACTTATCACAAAGCTTCGGTCCACGAGGAAATCGAATCCGATGGTAAAGTCCCCATCCACCGTCTTGCGTCTTTTCTCAACGTCGTGACAAAAGTGTGACACTTAGCAAGATCATCGGTGAAGTCATAGTAATCCATTAAATGGCCAAACGCCTCGACTATGGTCATAAGGATCTCCTGGACCCATCATAGCTTTCCATACGAGGTAACTTTTTGGTAATATCTCGCCTCTCCTTGAGAATATCGGAGGAAAAAGGGGACGCCTTCTTTCCGTGAGTGTCCTTCACCGTTGGACCTCACCAACTGCTTTCTGAGTTTCTTTCAACTCCTTTACCGTAAAATCAACACCTTCGTCAGTGATGAGATCTCCTTCTCTTGAGCGACGTTAGGCCTTGGAATGGATCGACCTCTCCTCGCCGATCCAACCGCCTCCTGGGGACTTCTTGATTTACTAGGGCGATAATCTCATCCTCATGATGAGAACGGTTGTGTCAGTACTCTCCCTTCGGGTTTACGCACGATTTCTCTCGACCTGCTTCTTCGTCTTTCATCATCGCGATGAATTGATCCAACGACTATCAGTGCCTTCTTCGAGGCCAAGGGTGTTCTACTCTTCGATCTCCTCCTACTGTGAGAACGATCCCTGGACACATGCATAGAATGTTCCGGCTCTTTACCTTCCGACGGGTATCTCCTTATGCCTACTCCGTCTTTCTAATGAATATGGCTAGATGCTTCGTCCCTCAACTCATCCACCAAGCATCTGTTCGGCTATATCTTCCTTTGTTTTAACAGTAACCTCCAAAGCCTTATCTCGCTTCGTCTCGCCATCCTCGCCAAGTTGGCGGCTCTATCTTCTTCGACCACTTTGCTGATGAGTCACGGTCGACGAGCCTTTTACCCGTCCCCGATCGGGATCACGCCTTTATCGGGCGTTGAAAACCAACTTCCGTCTGCTCCACCACGGATCTTCTGACGAAGTTCTCTGAAGTTGTGTTTAGAAGCCGTGCTTTCGTGAGCACTTTTAGAAGGACCCAGCGGTCCTTTCTTTGAAATACTGGCGTGATGAACTAATGACCATCGCCGCCTTCTTCGTGTACCATCTCTACTCCTCATCATCTTCCGAAGTAAGTTAAACAATTGTGATTGAAAAAAGAGCCCTCCTTCTAGCGCCAATGTTAACGCCAAGATCTTCTGCCACGTCCCAATCACTTAAGACGCCCTGATCCTGCATAGTAAACACGATAAACACCACAAGCTTGACGGCGGTTCCGTCGGGGGATAGCTCAGGCGTGAGAGTCAGTAATTGTGTTCACAAGGTTTATCAAAATGGAGGCTATATCGCCTAGTGTATTGAGAGAGAGATAATAATAATTCTCCTTTTTTCGTATATCTTAATCATGAATCAATCAGTGTGTGAGAACATACCTCTGTGATGACTTCCTTGCCAAGCTATATCTTATCCTCCTGGATTACAGTGCCACCCATTATTACCTGACACACCCCCCTGATCTGATGGGATCCACCGACTGCATATAGTTTATCTCTTCTTCGCTTTGGTCATCGTTTCATACCACCGTACGGCTATAATCCCATCCACATTAATGCATGGCGGATTCTCTACAATCAACCGTCAATAACTTTTTCATCATTTGCAAGTCAAAATAATAGATATTAAAATGTTCAAAGGATCGACCTCCACCCGGACCGGTCTTGGCCTTACAAGTCGAAATGAAAATAATAAGATAACCCAGGCTTAAAAGACTCTCATGGTTCAATAATAAAAGTCCAATAGATTAATTAAAAGAGTAAGCCCAATATATTCAGCCCAATGGGAGAAAATATCATGACCCAACACTGATGGATGACCATCTATTCTCAATTGGGACAGCAACGTGATGTCAAGAAGGTGAACTGGTTTCTTCATTGAGCTCAATACTTTCTTTAAAATAAGAGCAGCTGCAGGTTCACCTGCTGGGTACGTCAACCCTGTTAGTGGTTGGTGCTCCCCGTAGCAATTCTTTGCTGTTGAATTCCATTCCTTGCCCCTGGTTTCACAAAATATCCATCAAGTCAGATTCTTTCTTTTCTTGCATTTTATTCATGACTGCTCATTTTTGTGATTACTTTGAACTTTGTAGTAAGCTTTTACTAAATGCATTAACATGATGTAGATGTACTTATAAGGTTTGAGAAATAACTAAATCCCTTGAAAGAAAACTTGGGTTTTGGAAGGATCAATATTTAGTTCAACCCATCTAGCCCATGTGTTCAAACCTTTATTAAATGCTGTCAAACGGTTCATATCTTTTAAAATGGTAGTTCCATCTCGCACATAATCCCATCTGAAATGCACAAAGAATTACTCATTTCGAGAAACTTTTGTACAAAAATATAAATGTGACTTGATGCATCTTACGTTTGTAGTTTTCCTGTGTGTGTGTACCAGTGTCATGTGTTAATTATTAGCATATCCATTCCTCTCCATGCATTGCCACCTTTAATCGAATTCAATTTCAATATTCTTCCCATTTTTTCTTGTACTACATCTACTAGGAAGGTTGAATGATATAGAAGTATTGATAATCCGTATTCCTGCATATGTTAGTCTCTATGTTTAGTAATCAGCATTAACATATTGCAGCAGCATTGCAAAAACGTCATCCTGAATATCTACCTAAAAGAAGGGGAAGAAAATAGATGAGCATAAATTTCAAGGTAAGTAGCATGATCAAGTCTTGTAGAACTTTTAATTCGAAAATATTACTTTATGAAACATTAAATGGAAATAAAAACTAACCTCAAAGATCACTGAAGAAATTAATGCCGTCCTCACATAGGTGGTTTTGCTATTTGGCACCGAGGCATGTAGCATACAGCACAGTGATAGCCACTCGTTTAAACTCAGTGAGTCACCTACAATTATAATCTTCTTTTCCCTCCATCTCCTTAAACATCCCATCGAACCTATAACAAAATCTCATGTCAGATTAATAAAAAAAAATATCAATACATAATTCATATTACTTAGATTGTTGACATTTTTTATCAACATTTTTGTATCTTATGCATCACCTGTTATACCTCGAGTCCCGTAGATACATATCAAGAGTGAGAGCACATCCTCGGGACACAAAGAGGACAGAAAATTTGGGGACAGAGGATTTGCTCTCATCAAGAGTGGGGTACATTACAATCTATGTATGTATATATGTGTGATAGTCCAAGTCTAACTGTTCATACAATTGTTGTGGATGATTATTATTGATTCGAACTAAATATTGTTGTGCAGACGATGTTGATTACAGACTCGGCCTAAATACTGTTGTGGGGACGGCTAGTATTACCATCATCCACGGCTTGTTAGTTTTAACTTATCGTCCACACATGGAACAATTGTGCGGATGTTGACTATGGATCAAAAATGAGAAAACACTATCTCGGAATCACGGAATCAACGACCGAAATTATAACTAGAATTATAACATATGTAGTTTTAATTTATCGTCCACACATGGAACAATTGTGCGGATGTGACTATGGATCAAAAATGAGAAAACACTATCTCGGAATCAACGACCGAAATTATAACTGGAATTATAATATATGCTACTATTAGTAGCGGATGACGGGTTAAGTCTGCTATTAATAGTAGCGGACGACGTACTATTATCTTTGACTAATATAATAGAAAGTCAAGGGTTTTCTTGTGTCATATTGATAAACCAATGTTTATATATAGATGTAGGAGGATCTGTTTAGGAAGTAAGCGACGTCCACCACGATTAACAACGGATGGTTATAATCTCGGCTGTTGGTTCATGTATTGGACGATAAAGATGGTATTTTGCCTATTTTTGATCCATAGCAAGCGTTATGGATCATTCCCCTATATATATATATATATATATATATATAAATATTTAGCTTTAACTGTAAATACACAATATGTATAATATTTGCAAACACATGTACTTGGGAAAATTTTCTATAAAGAATCCCACTGGTGTGAAGAGAGGCAGAGAGGGAGGCAGGTACCTGGGCAAGTTACAAGAGTCGGGCTTCCAAGAATATTTGAGGTACTGTTCATCAGGGCGGCCATTTTTTATGCAATCAAATTGAGGGTCAATGAAGGGACAACTTAAAGGTTTGTAGAGTGGGTAGGAATTATTGACTACCCATTGGCCTTGATACAAATTGCATTTTCCTACCGCAAGCTTTGTATCACTTCTGAAATTAGTCACATTATATACCATATCTTGCTGCTGTGTCTTTGCCAGAGACAGAGAGGAAGCTTGAAGAAGAAACAAACTCCATAATATTAAGGCTATACGGTACACAAAACCCATGTAGAATTTCGGTACAGAAAGTTATATATATATATATAAAAGATATTATATAAGGCATGCCTTATAAAATCTTTATGAATATTCTCTTAAAAAGATGAATTAAGGAAACATGATTCGTATTACCAAATTGAGTAGCAAACAAATCCTAAATACTTTTGATGATGTTTTGGTAAGTATATTTGCTATACAATATGTTTTCACGGTGGTTAACCGTGTTGGGATTTTTGATGTGGGTGTTAATAAATACTAGAGGCATTCTACGGTGGCTTAACAACTGTGAGAACGTGTTATGCATGGACGATCGTATACTACACAGTTGTTTATATACATTTTTTCCATATATATATATATATATATAGAGAGAGAGAGAGAGAGAGAGTCACTCATTTATAATTTTGTTTTTGACCTTGGTGATTACTCAAGTTAAAATACTTTACAATTATCAAGACTAAAATGCCTTTAACTTGTCTGAGGTCAAAAGTTTGACTTTAAGCCACTCATTTTAGTATTCTAGCTTCATCAAAGGCTTATAAGTTAAATTTTTTTTAATTTTTTAATTTTGGAACGAAAGAGCAATACATTTTAAGTAGTTTATTGTTTTCATAACGGTATTATATAAAATTTATATCAATTTAAAATTTGAATATATCTAATTTCACTTTTAAAATATCTCTCAAGACATATCTTAATCCAATGATTCTCAAGAGTGTAAACGGATGCGAATAATGAAATTATTTGTTTTAGGGCAAATATGGTCATAATCCATTTTAATTCTCAATTTATTTTTGTTACAAATTTGTATAAAAAATTCATGACATTACATAAGACGTATAATATTTACTATCAATCACAAGAGAATCGGTGGGCCTTGGCTTAGTTTTAGAGTGAGAAACAAGAAAGATTGAGAATGCTATTCGAGATAGGGGATACAAGAAGTCTGAACAGTTAAGCGTCTATCCAACCATTCAATCGGCTATGGAGGGTGGTTTAAACAAGCATGTAAATCGATGACTCGATTGTCGCTCATCTCTGAAAGAAAAAGATACGATAATGTATCTACTACTACCTCGTTCATTAAATATAACAAAGTAGAGCTTTAATTAGGCCTGATAAAATATGGTTATGAATTGGTTTTGGTTTACAAAATATAGTTATGGTTCCATTTAAGAACCAAAACCATATTAAAAACCATATTAACCATTTTAATATTGTTATGGGTTTCATGAAGGCCTGATTTGACACTAATATTATGTGATTATGTATATATCCCTTACCCCCACCCCACCCCACCCCACCCCAACCCAACCCAACCAAATCAAACCAAAAATAATAATATTATGTAATTATGTATACACCCCTTATCCCCCACTCCCCCACTCCCACCCCCACCCCCACCCCCACCCCCACTCCACTCCACTCACTCCCCCACCACTCTCTCCCAAAAAAATTAATATTAAGCGATTATGTATACACCACCCACCCTCTACCCCCCCCACCCCACCCCACCCCCACTCCACTCCACTCCACTCCACCTACCTACCTACCTACCCACCCACCCAACATTTCCTCCTAAAAAATAATATTAGCGATTATGACCATCTGCACTTTACTCCACCTTACCCCCATCCAACCACATTATTTCGGGTGAGTTAGGGTGGGATGAGGTTGGGGGAGGTTGGGGTGGGGTTAATGACGCAACATTATTTGCGACTAAATTTTTTTTTTTTAAGAGAACATTAATTTTTTTTTTCCCATTGTTATATGATTAATGTCTATAAATTTATTTTTTGATAGAATTAGTTTATAAAATATATATATATATAACTATTAAAAATAAAATTATTTTTTCCCAAAATTGGATATGACGAGTAATATCATACAAAATTGGTATGACATATTTTTGTCACAAAATAAATTGTTTCGAAAAAAGAAAAATCCAATGGATTTAATGGACCAAAACTGTGTATTTACCAATATAACCCCTATATTCTTTTGCAATTTCTGCACAGAGCCGATAAGGCAGCAAATCCTCATATTAAGTTTCAAAGGATAGACAGACTGACAAATATAGAGTGCAAGCAAGAATTGTGGAGAGGGGAAAATGGCTTGTTTATCAATGGCAACATGGTCGTGTACAACTCGGAGCCCATCAGCTTCACTGTCTCTTTCTATTGGTTCAAGACCTAGAAGCTCTGTATCTCTGAATTTGGCTGCTACTCGTTCTGGGCTGCTTCATTGCTCCTTAATCCGGTCTTTCTCTTCTTCACTCTCTCTCTCATCAACTTCTTTCTCAGGTAATTCCCAATTTCATGCTACTCAATTTGGATATATTTCTGAGGATAAGTCTCTGATTTATGTAAATTGGACGTCTATTTGGGATTTGTAATGTAGTTTGGGCATATTGGAATATTGGGTTTTGTTTATTTTTGGGTTAATTTAATGTTGGATTATTGTTTTCTGTGGATTGATGGAAATGGGTTCCGTACGAACAATGTCTTCTTATTGGAAAAGTGCAATCTTGAACAGCTTTAATTGCAGCCTACTCCATTATACTACCTCCGTTCCGTTTTAGAGAAATATTTTTGTTTCTAAATATAAGTCGTTTGAGAATTTCAAGTAAGCATCAATTGCTTAGTTTCCAATATTAACCCAAGTAATAAATATAACTTTAGTTCTCTCACTATTTTTTGACCAATAAATAATACTCTCTTTTTCCAATAAAGGGCAATATAAATAGTATATTTAATGTTTTACAATTATTTCCTTAATACTTGTGCACAACTCTAAAACGACCTATATTAAGGAATGGAGGGTGTAATAGTTATTGCAATGTTAGATAGTAAGGATTATGCAAGAGAAGGAAATTAGGATTTTTGTTTCTGTTTCTATTTCAAGTTTCTTAGGTACATTTCCTTTTTCTTTCCCATTTGAATCTTAATACAGTATTGAAATCTCTTGCTTCAAATTTTGTTCGAATGTTTAAAAAATCAGTTTTCCATTTTATATGCTGCATCCTATTTCTATTTCCCTAACGACTCTATAAACCAAACCGAGCTTTACTACACAAATATTATGACACTGTAATTCAAGTAATTAAATTTAATAATTGTTCTTGATATGATATGATTTCCACAAGAGCTCAAGCTTTCCAACCGTGGTTAAAATGTATCTTCCCTTTGCCATAATATAGCTAATTTTGCTTGTTTTTGAGGGGAAATGAAATTGTAGGCTAACTAGCATAGGTACATCCAGAACTTGGTGTCATATTGCTTATGTATTGCAGGTTTATCGCTGGGTCTGAACTTCAACCATGGGATAACAACTGAGAAAAGCCGTGGTCTAGTGGTGAGGGCAGGAAAGGCTGCTCTTTGTCAAACCAAGAGGAGTAGATCTAGGAAGTCTCTGGCTCGTACTCACGGTTTCCGTAAGCGAATGAGTACCACCGGTGGGAGAGCAATAATTAGACGCAGACGTGCCAAGGGGCGATGGACACTCTGCACAAAGTCCAATCACAATAGTGGAAAACGTCGTTGATCCTTTGTCTTCCTGAATCAGTCCTTGTAGGTAATTAAAATATTAAATCATTTCGGACAGTTAGTTCGTGCAAACCTGATTTTTGTACAAGTTATATCCTACAATGGTTGTTGTCGGTTTTGATTGTTTCATTCCAGAAGTTTCATTTGAACCATTGTATTTGTGTTGATTATCTACGTTTTCATTTTTGTGTGGCTTCCCATCTCGCAAGTGGACTACTAGTTACTTTATGCAGGATCGTTAGTTGAGTCTGTAAATTTATTGATTCCAAGCCGTGCAAGTACGATTACAATTACCGGCTAAAACTCCATATAAAGTTAACACTGATTTAAATATCTTGAATCGCCTCTGGTTCTTTAGGCTACTTTATGAACATGGTCATGATGAGAGATCCATTCCTATGTGTATTACATGCAACTTCATGAAACATGCACACTGTAGTTTGATGAGCCAAGTCTTCAAATAAAATCAGCTGACCAATGAATGAATGTTTGTAGTAAAATGTTTTTCTATGTCAATATTAAGCGGATATATATCAGTATATGTATGTGTATATATAGAAAGATAGATGCATCATCAACATTGCCTAGGCCTTGGAACATATGTAAATGCATGGATTGATTGCAGTATCAAATTTTCCCGCTCCAGTCTTGACAGTCATGCGACATGCATGATGAAGATTGCAAGATTGAATAATCCCTATCCCACACTCCACAGTACTCACCTTCATGTTGGATTCTGGTCAGCACCATCATAACCTTGGTCTATTTCCATAGATTTTACAATGTTGATATTATGCATTGTTCCTCTATTTAAATGTTTATGAGGCAGGACTTTTGTTCCTTTCGTTTATGCTGTTTTGGGGGGGTAGGGGAGGCTTTTTTTTTTTTACTGGAATTGAATCTTTAGATCAAATGAATTCATACTTGTGAAGATATGAATTGTAAAGATGTACAACAAACATTATGCCATTGATTCATTTAGAAACTTTATATACATATGACTGTATTGCACACTTGCACCAAATACACAAAAAACATATATAAGCTAGTTGAAATTGAGATTCAAATCCACATAGAGTTTGGGAATGTCTAAGCAGTAGGATAGGAAGCATCCATAGCAATACCGCAGAGGCCTTCTTTAGCAGCGATACCCCTTTGCATCATTATGTATCCGCTGTCTCCCCAGCCCGTGCCCCAAGAATTCTTAACTAACCAATACTTGGTACCATCACTAGTAGTCCCATAACCAACTGCAGTAACACCATGATCTAGGTCTGTTCCACATTCTCCGGTGAAAACCCCACTCGAGTAAAACTGGAATGCAGTCTCGCCTGCATCTATAGAAACTGATATTGGCTGATTAGCCACTGCCTTCAATAGAGCCGCCTCGCTGTTGGCAGGTACCTTTTCATAACCACCGATCTTGGCTGCATGGGAAGCTTCCTTCTTGGCGTTACAAGTTCCATCAGCTGCCGTGTATGGGTAAGATGCTTCAAGAGCAATCCCTTTGTTCTTTACTATAAATTCAAAGCCATCTTCCATGTAGCCACCCTCACAACCTTGATCTTCCCCTTTTTTGTCGCAATCCACCAGTTCTTGCTCTGAGAGTGAGATCAGTTTTCCAGTTTTCAGTTGAGTGATTCCTTCTGTGGCAGCTATTGTTGAAAATGCCCAGCAGCTTCCTATTGTTGATAATTAAAAGTACACTTGGTTAGTGGTTGAAAAGAATTAATGGAAGTGGAAAGTTTAGCTATATATTTTCATGAGTTTGGGAAATTTGGGTTGCCTTACCACATTGACCTTGATCCTTAATAGGGGTAACAGCTCCTTTCTTCCTCCAGTCTATGCTAGACGGCACTGCTGTCACATTTTCATACCTAAACGGCATACTTTGAGATGATTTTGGATTAGATTTTAGCTTGTATCCATTCCGAGAGGCTTGAAACTCCTCATTTGTTTGGTCTGCAAACTCGTTAATGCCTAGCTTGTATGCCTTTTTCCCATCTTTGTTGAATGATTCTATGAACTCCACGTTGTCTTTGAATATCTTGAAACGGATTTCCTTTTCTGCTTCATCCTTGTACACACGTCCATATCGAGCCATCCATTGCTCATGTTTATCTACTGCGGACATTTTGGGAAGTGTGCGTGATGCGACTTGAGAAGCCCATGCTCCTAAAAGTATCAATGCAGCAATGATGAATTTTCTTTCGAGAGATATAGCCATTGTGTGCAAACTAAAAGGATATATGACTATGATTTTCTAATTACTGAATGAGGAGGTACATTTGGGCATTGAGGGATTAGGCTTTATATAGAAGGGGAGTTAGCTTCCATAAGTTCTTCTGTGACTAGCTTCATAAAAATATGATGTAAATGTTCTGATGGAAAGTAACCCAATATCCACAGTTTGCCGGGCAAACTGACTTGATTTGGACAACAAATGTTCAGTTCTGTGGATGCTGCCCCCCCTTAAACGTGGAAATTATTTTAATTTATTTCAAGATTTTTATGCATGTATAATTAGTTTTGTTTCTACTTAGATACTCGTTAAATTAATCATTTGCTTTATTAAAAATAATTTATACACTACTGTGACCTTAAAAAGAGTCTTGGTCACCTGCACCTTCAAAATCCAACATTGTTTACTGAACTGAAAAGACGCAAATGTAAGCATACAAATAGGACAGAATAAGGATCTTTATTTTCTCTGGAAATTTTAATTAATGTAATATATAAATCTCCGTAGGTCAGATTTCTCATTGTTGATGTTGGAAATAAAAATAACAGCTCTTTGGCAACAAGTCTCTGTCACAGATAACTTACCAGAACAGAACGTTTAGGGAGTTGGCGTTACTGCCATATATTTCAATTCATAGTGAGTGCAGTTTTGGAGTTTTCTTTGAGGAAGCAATTAGAACTGAATTATTTGTGAATTGGGTTGTGGGGGGGCAGCGTCCACGGCACTGACCTTGGATGTCTGAATCATTATATTTTGCCCTCCAAACTGGGGAAATTATATTGGATTGTTGCAGATTATGAATCCTGCCATTGAACATCCCCCCACCCCTGCCCCACAAGTTTCTTCTAATGCCTGTTCAATAAAGCATTTCCCTTGTTCTCATCTTCAAAGCCATGAAGAATCCATACAGTGGTTGGCTATAGCACTAGCGACAGCGATAGTGGGTTAAAATTCTGGGGGTACTGGCAGGGGCGAGGACGGGTACCTATATGCAGCGAGATGTTGATGCAAAGGTAGGTTTGTATGGAATGTCCATGGATGGAAAACCTCCTACCCTACTGCATGATTAACTACGGATATTTGTTTCTGTCACTTGTTCTTCCTTTTACACGTAGTATATTTTAGTCGGATATTTCGGTAAGATCCAATGATATAAAAAAAATTCTATACCTATGCTCCTGAACAATCAAACACCTTGGTTATATTGCAAAGAATATTCATCGATACAGAAAGAGCATTCTATACACCTTTTTTCCTTCCTGACTTTGAGTAGAATCACAAGGTGCAAAAAAACATCAAAAATATTGTACATCATTAGAGGTACCAATTGGGTTATAATCCAATTTTCACAGTATATCTCGTGTACCATGTGCCAAATCTACCTACTGCAAAATTCAGGATCTGAGTTAGGGTTAAAGTGATGTCGTAACATATTCACTAAGATAAAATCTGGAAATGGGTAATCAAGATTATTTAATAGAATTTATACCTCAGACAGACATTCGGTGCTAAAAGGAAAAGAATTTTGCTCTCAGGTCATTTCCTTGCCAGAATGCTGTCAATTCTGTCAAAGACTCACTTATTCCCCGTGCCACTCCTGTTCATGCACTTGCTTATCAAATTGTCAAGAGTTTGTATTAATGACCTTGGGTCGAAAATTACACCCACTTTCAGATCATTCACCGTTTCAACTGTGATCTGCATGATAAATACTACGTCAAAGTCCCAATCTTTAAAAAGTAAAGTACAAGGGTACCCGACTAAAATTTTAATTTTCGAAAAAAGATTGTGCTAAGTTTTGTTCATAAATCTACAAATGGATCAAGGGTTTATGGTAAAGTGTAAAGAGATCATCTGACAAGCACAAAAACACAAGTTCGAGTTGAAGGTCCTAGCATATCCATCGCTTGTGCAAATATAAAAGCAAGCATATCTAGCTCAGATCTTCCATTGGTGGAACCAACACAGAACAATGGCCTAAACTTAATAAAGACTGCAAGTAATATTGTGTATCAAGGATTTCAGGTACATGAACCATTTCTTTAAAACTTCGAACTAGTACATTGCTACACTATGCTACATAACTCCTAAACCCCAAATGTTTTACATATGCTCGACTGAAAAACATACAAGCCAGAAGGCTCAAAATATACTTAGCCCTAGTACTAGTGATGTCTACCAAGTAGTCGGACAACTGATGATTGAACAGTTCACTGAAATTAAGGCCCTTCTTGTCTGAGTTGCTCTGCAGTGTTAATAGTCTAATTCATAATTTTCAGCTGGTTACCAAGGAGAAACAAATTTTGTACTTGCAGCGTTTTGACCATCTTATGAGGAAAGACGCAACTTAAGCTGTGAGTATTCCTAAGTTAATATGATATGGAGTGAGATACTGCTGGTCTCTTTAGATTTTACTCCCCAATGAAATGATGGTGTTTTAAGAGAGTTTGAGGATCTGCCAACACAGTTGCTTCTCAGTACCAGGTTGATATTTGCTCAGCCCCACTTCTCCTGAGGAAGAATTGGCCACAATTTTGACAATAGTTTCACAACAAATCCAGGCCAACCTTAGTGTTGAGATAGGATATCCCAAACGCAGATGTATTTTGTTCCCTTTGGATAAATGCATATGGCCATGGCAAAAAGGGAAAGAGACTTTGTGGAAGCCTGTGGTTTGAAGGAAAGGCATATGATCTACCTCAAAGGGAAGTGTTAAAACTTTTAAACACTTAGGGGTCACTTATATCCTCCCGTTGTATTTAACTGAACTGCAGTTGTCTGTGTCTTAGGTTCAAGGAAAGTTTTCTATATACAGCACAATATCCACAATCACATACATATATAGTGAAAGCATATGTAAAGCTAACCAAATTAGGATAAGAGCAACATTTATATAGGATTTTGATTTAACGAATCATTATTTTATATAAATAAGTTCTTTACCAAAATGAAAATATCACAATTGCCAACTCCTGCAAATGAGTGCAAAAGGCATACTTACGACATTAAATATTCCTTGGGCAGCCAAGCATTTAATATCTATAGGAATTTGACCATCTTTAGGCACCAAAAGTGTAGTGATGTATTGACTTGGCTGTAGAGAGAGAATCCAAAATGTAATTACTTCTGTCAGATAAAATTGCTCTGGTTCAAAAGGAAGGTTATATATATACACACATTATTATTTGCTTGGTATATGAAACATATTGCAGATAGTTAAACTGTGAAAACATCATCAATGAAACAGGAAACATGCTACTGATGAGTATCATAGAGATATTAAAAAAACAAAAATAGCAAATAAAGGAATTGTAAAGTGGCAAATTCAGGGTCCTCACCAAGCCCCTCCTGGCTCAATGGTAAAACAACTACTCATAAGGCTTTGGGTCCAAGAGGTCTTGGGATCCATTCCTGCCCAAGGCTAGGAATGTTAAGATTTCAGCTAAACTTAGCAAAAAAAAAATTCAGGGTCCTCTACTTGCTAAATCTTTTTAAAAAAATAAATAAAAAATCATTCATAATAATATCTTACTAGTAAAAAAAGTCATTCATAATAATATCTTTAATAGTAATTTACTTGACTTGCAAAAACTCAGACCGCAATCATCCACAAACTTACAGGGTTCTTGAGACAGTTATGAAGGTTCCCATAAGTTCGATTGAGAGCATCTGTAATTGCAGTTACGAAACAAGAAGCAGATAAACCACTAGTTTCTCGATCATGTGTACTGTTCAATAGAAGTACCTGGTATTAGAAAAGATTCTATTACACAACACATGATAGTAATGGTACTAATGCTTAAAGAAAGGAAACAAGTTGAAGATAATTACAACATTTGTAGGTATAAAAACTTCTGCTGCAAATTGGTATTCAGTTTAATTTTGTTAATCAAATTACTACAAAGAAGTCAGATTATGTCATGAGGAAACTAATTTTTTACAGCTCTTTGTTGATTCTCGTTGTAAGGATGGGGAAAGCAAGGGTGGGATGATTTTTGCAGCATTTTCGGAAGGCACTGCTGCTACGCTTTGCTACATATGAGTAAGCAATAGTTCCTCCCAGGATGAAACATCACTATTTTGGCAGCTCTCTTGCAGGATAAACGATCAGGCTTTGAGCTGTTATTTGGTTTTTAGATTGTTTTGAAGCCATTTTCTACCTCCACAACATGGTAAAAATTAAAGTTTTTTATTTTTTTCAGGTTGTTGCTAGACATGGAAAAATGTCGTCGAATGCTTCAAGAGATGCATTATAATGGAAGTTGCTCCAGCTCATTCAGGAACACCAAACCTAAAAAACCATGGCAAAACCAACAAAAAGTGTAAATTAACGTGGTAATTTGTACCACATTTTCTACCAAATTTGGGGTGCCAAATGAGTTCTTTAATACACAGTTATTAGATGAACACTCATTAGTGATGCAACCAATGCAATAGTGACACATCATTTAAGACCCCAATTCAGCTACTAAAATTGGGACCCTAGCTAGCATCATTCAAATTAACATGTCCAAAAGATAATCAGGACAAATAATATTTCCCTTTGGCCTTCTTGAAGGGGGCAAACAACTGTACATCTACTTCACTTAAAATTCTTTCATGACTAAATAAACATAATCAATTGGGGAATATTACCTTGGGACAAGACCTTGAAGAGATGATCTCCCCAACTCCAAGTAAAACCTAGAAATGGGTATTTTTATAAGAAATAGAAGTACAAGTTACAAACGGAAAAAAATATTAAAAGATGAAAAAAGAAGAGAGAGAAGAAAGAAAAATCAGGAAGATATAACCTACAGGGAACTGAAAGTTTCATTTGGACGTATAAAATAATAATGTACCGTCTATTTTGGCATTTCCATTTCCCACGAAGAGGACATTACACAAAGCTATTCCTGCAAACCTAGGGTTTTGGTTGAGGAAGAATGCATACAAACTTGGCATCGGGTTAAGTGGCTATCATCATACTCAATTCCATATAGGCACAATTAACAGCCTGACCTCAAACTGTTGCACCAACTATTGGTCATAACATAACCCTTGAAATGAAAATAACTTGTATTAAATGACAGGGTCCTCTGAAATATAATAAAATGGTTCATGACCTTACCAGAGAGGGGCATATTGAAGTAAAAAGTGATCCCATAGCATAAATAATGCAATCCACACTACTCAACTGGTCCAACACTGTTGGGTTTACATTTGGGAAAACCTGTTCAATGGAAATCACTGAGATTGTCAAGGAACTGCAGATAGATATCAGGAGATGTCAACCCCAATATTTCATATTTCAGAACACAAAAAGCATTTGGTAATGGCATTGTCTTCACATATAAATCACCACTAACTCAATAATAAATAAAATAACCGAAAAAGCATTACATAATTAAAAAGTCCAACAATCATATACAAATAGGAGAAAATTAGTTGACTCAAAAAGCCTGACATTTTACAGAACAAACAAAAGAGTACAGAGTGGTGGATTTCTTGGTTAAATAAGAAGCCTCTATAGTGAATAATATCTCATATGTATTACTATACTATATGGATATTTTCTCAATAAACTTATGTAGTCAATAATGTGTGATATGTGAGTGGACAACTTCAATGAGGTTATTTGGTCACAATTCAACTTGAAACCAAGCATCCAGCAATTTTTACCTTCACAGGTCCAAGATTATGATGTAAAGCATGCCACACTAGTCTTTATAGGCGCAAAATGAGATACTTTGAAATATAATATGTGAGTAACTTAATGGAGATATGGTGTTTTATGTGTAGACAATGAGAATACAATTTTATACAATTGAGATGGCATATAAAACAGACATAGACCGTCTGAGTCGTAGCGAGATAAGTTTAACAGTTGCTAGAATGCCAACCAACTTCTTTTATTTTTCTTGTTCTGATTAATAAGTTCTCTCGATGAATGATAATGAGTTCCATAGATATGGTCCTATGTAATCAAAGAAAGGACATAGAAGGGGAGAGGCAAAATTAAATTCCACAACTAAAGCAACATTTGTACTACAAAAGGTACAATCAAAACAAGAATGCATTATTCACCTCATGCAATAAACTGCAGCCCTCACTGGACATGTAGAATACTCGCTTTATTCTTGAAGGAAGTGCTGGTACTGAAGAGCCTCTCTATACATAAGGATCCATCAACCATATGAATAAAGTAGCAAACATAACTAGCCAAAAAAATGAATTAGAAAAATAGAAATATTATATATTCACTAATGATCATGACTTGGCAGAACAATTTAAACAATTCAATATAGTTGTTAGCAACTGCAGTCCCATCTAGATTGTTGTCAACTGAGGGAGAAAAGGGCAGGCTAGAATTAATCCTTTAAACCCAGATAAACCATGTTGTTAAGAATTTATAGCCCAGAATATATAAGAGTTAAAAACTATCAACATTACCACCAAAGAACTTAAATACTTTTATCAAAATCATATTAAATGGGATCAAAAACTTCTTTTTTTCGGTGTTCAATAAATGTGAAGAAGAAAAGCATATCCGAGACAATGAAATTTACTTGTAAGAAACCAATAGTGAATATAAGCACAGAATTTTAAGGGTATATATGTACCTTATCTATGGGTTCTGTGGATGCTTTGGTTGGATGAGATATTTTATTTTGACCACGTATTATGGTTCCATCCTAAATGTAACAAAATTAAAAGTTAAAATGAAGTATTATTATGTCAGATATTGGAAACAAGAACTACAGATCTAGACATAAAAACTTAAAAATTAGAAAAAGACCCCAAGATATATAGCATGGTAAATGTAATTTAATGGTATACATGCATTATATTGAAAAAGAACGAATTTGCATTAATCTACTAAACAATCAATTACAACAATTTCCGTTTTTCACAAGACAGTTTTTCTGCAGGATAAAATGATGCGTCTCTACAAATTATGGCTTCTGTGGCTAAGAATAAATATTTTCTGTAAATATAGCATTCGCAATTAGAAGATGATGCAAACAAGACACCATTCTTCTTACTAAGCTGCCAACATCACCTTTATAGCGGAGAACTCGAGAGAAACAAATAATATCATTTTCCTTTTCACAGCTTATAGAATTAGGATATTATAGTAGACAATTTATTTGCCACGCAGAATCAGAGTTTTAGCATATGATAATGCTAAAACTTTCTTCTACTGTTAATATTATTTATTTATTTATAGTTGAAAAGTTACTGCTAGTATTGGTGATAAGCACCACTGATTATCAAAAAAAGGAATTTTCCTATATTACAGTGGTACAATTCTCAAGAAATAAAGAACAAAATAGACCATGATGACATCAAACAAGGTAACAAGTTAGAATAATTAGATGTAGCATACAAATTTCAGAGTAGCCCCATTTAATGAGAAAGATGCCTTACGGCTTGCCGGCTGGCAGTTTACCAATATCACTCTTCTTTTCTTTTGTAAGACACTCTTAAGAATGAATTATGACAAGTTACTTGAAGAACAATTACAAAATACAATGCGCTAAGCATATGAATTCGACAGAATCAAAAATCGATAATCTAGAGTATCATATGATCTATATTGGTACTAACTATGTCTGAAAGAAAAATCAATGATCACCAAGATATGCCTGCTTCTAAATACAATAGGTGATTATCATTACCCATAATTCACAACCCAATGTAAGTCTGTCATTGGTGGATATCACTGGAAGGACTAGACTTTCCGCGGGGATATCTGAAACACGTGAAAACAAAAATATCGCAGCATCTAATGACTCAAAGAATATGCGTGCCCCTGCAAAGAAAAAATTCCCAATGCTGCGAATGTGAAGGGAGTTAGTTAATATAATTACTGATTTTTGTTTAACACCTAGTTCCTAAAATAAATTATTATATAAAAGAAAATAAATGAAAAGTAATTAAGGCAATTTTTTACAGATCTCATAGTTGAATAATAGTTATAGCCCACAAGTCTCTACATAGAATCTCAATCATCCAACTGAAGGGTAGTGAAATACCTTCCATTGCTAAAGCAAAATGATTCGTTAGAGCGGCGCAAGATCTGCAATTGGCATGAGTTATTGTTTAATATTCCATGCCAAGCATTAAAATAATTTGATTTGTCGAGGAAGACAAATGGAATAGCATTTCACAACTGAATTACAAACTAAATTTAGGGAAAAAGACTAAATGATGACATGATGATCAGTAAAGGATTCAAGTCCAATGGGTTGCAACAAAAGTTCTATTTGTACACAATCACAGTCACCTAAGTTTTAGAACTGATAATACGAAACCATATTGATACATAATAAACCAACTTTAGATACACGTAGCCAACTCATGCAACACTAGAAAGTGAGAAGTTTCATCCTAATGGACAAGAATTTTGGGTCTCACAATTGAGTGTTCTTAGGCTCATTCATAAATGATATGGGGAAACTACGTTTTTGATACTTTAACAAGTCCACACAATCGAACTCAGAACAAAAATTAAAATAAAAAACAAGGTTACGTTTTATAATCTTTCTTTCATATCTTTGGCAAACTTCCTTTTTTCCACGCAATATCAGTTATATGATCAAGAAATTATATCCCCAAACTTTTAGAGGATTAAGTAGTACAAATATGTTATGCTTGATGATTTGGGGAAACAAATGAAAACAAAATGGGGTTCATGGACTATTCCCCAGCATAACCACTCAAAAAGGTGTCTTTGACTTTGAATAAGATTCATAACATGTCCTAGAAAGAGCAAAAAGATCTATGCCATAATGACTGTAAAGGCCAAAATAACTACCCTAGTCAGAGTATAAATGACTATAAAAGAATAGCAGTTAAAATTACATTTCTCAAGATACTCACCGGTTGATATGCAATAGAATATAAAGGAATCACCATGATGTGCATATATATATATATGTATATAGATAGATTATAATCAATATAATAAAATTATTGACACATACTCTGAATTTGATAAAATATGGAAAATAAAGAATTTGATAATGACTATGACACGTGCTGACACAATGTCAAACACAATATCCATAGCCACTCCTCAAAATGGCATAAATGTTTCCTATTGAAAAAAAAAAAGAGAGAGCAAGTCAAAAAAAAAATACTTATTTAAAAATCAAAGTAGTATTAAAATCTGCTCATGCAAAAAGCTAGCAAACCTGATTCTGAAAATAAGCCAAAAAAGACCGAATGGTTTCCCTGTATGGTTTTGAGACACCTGCCCATAGAGGATGCTCTCCTTCCACTACATCATACCTGTCAAATTGTCAACTTAGCCTTGTAACACAAAACAACCTACTATTGCACCAGTTACTAGTATAAGAGACTGAACGGGGGAGGGGGTTGTATGGATGCAAATAAGATGAGTTAACAGTTCCACAATTAGATACAAAAAATGCATGGACGTATATAAGCAAGTCAAAAGTATTCAAAACCCACAGTTAGAAACATAAGAAATATATTTTGGTCCATAAAATGATGTATATACCCAATCATAAACAATACTACAAGCACTTGGAAGCTCCTAAGTTTTGTGCTTTTTGCTAATGCAGTCCATATCATCAAATCTTTTAAGAAATTCAGATTGGGGCAATGGAAAAAGGGTGTTTAATGGTGTTTACTCTCCTATATGTGCTCAACAGAAGATCTAATTATGGTAGAAATGGAGAGAATGAGAGTCTGTAAGAGAGAACTTTGAAACTGAGACTGCATGGGATAGCATTATGGGTAGGTTGCAACTTATGCGCGGGGTGATTTTAATTATAGACAAGTTTTTACTATATGTTAGAACAAACAGTGGGGAGAGAGATAGATAGAGAGGTGTTTGTCTATTTTCCATTTTCTTAAGATACTTAAGGCCATACAGAAAAGAAAGGGAAGTAATTAAGAACCAAGTCGTATAAGTTAAAAAGAGAGGAAATTCCACTGTCCATAAATTTAGGGAAAAGTGTCCACGTTCAATCTGACAGGGAGGATACTTGGCCGCAGCAGAAACTACCGAAGACGAGTCTCAAATCCCCACTGGATTTAGTTTTGATACATCATCAAAAGCACAAATACAGTCAAAATATTCGAGTAATTTATCAAGGTAACGTAAATCGTGAAGGCAAACAATTTTAGATCACTATGAACAGGGAATGAAATGACAAATTTTCACATTACCATTCTGATTTTGCTTTTTTTGCATCATGTGGTAAGCGATGTCCAAGCAATGTTCGCACCGCAAGAGCCTCAGAAGTACTTTGGTCAGACAATCTTAAACATCTTGACCTTATGTCTCCAACAGCTGGGCCTCCTGAAGCATACCCATCCACTTACTCCAGTTAATAAAATCTTACATAGGCAGTGTGTAAAAAACAGCTACCTAACATTGTAGTCAAAAAATTTCAGTAAAATATTAGTGGTGGAAGGTGACCACTTATCAAATGAAGTTATAGAAGGTAACTATGGATCATCTGTCAGATAAGAGTGTAAAAATACATTTACAAAGTAAATTAACAGATAATTAGCAACAAAGGATCACTTTCTTTTATTTCTAGAACTGGACAACAAAAGTTCACAATTAATTGTCTATTAAAAAACATAACTTTTCCTATTTTTTCCTTTATTTTGTAGTGTAAGTCGCATATTTCAATGCCCTCTCCTACAACTGGCGCTGTATCATTTTCGAATCAGGGAAAATAAGAAGAAGAAAAAATATGAGGTTATGTAATTATGAATCTCACCAAGAACGCGAACAATCTCAGCTGTACTTCCTCCATCATCAGAAACAGGGAGAACATGTGCAACACGAGTTGTCAATTTCTTAAGCTCTTCCACAACACCATTGAAGGCCGTTCCACCTGTAGAAGTGTCAAATTATTCGAGATATGTAAGACTATCCCATAACAAGAAGCCATTGGAGACAAAATAAAAGAAAAAAAATTTAGGCTCGTAATACTATAAGCAACAACTAAGCCTATAAATCCTATTGTGCAATTATATTGCTAGTGTTTAAACTGAAAACTCAATCATCGTATTCAGTCAATATCAGAACAGAAAGAAAAAAATCGGAAGATACAAAAAGGTTGGGAATGTTTCAGCCAAGCTACTAGGGCTTCAGGCATTAGCAAACGTAAGTGCATACTATACATCCACTTGTAACTTGGAACAATTGAGTATATCATATATCTGAAGCAGAAAAAACCAGGCTTTGAAATAGGATTAGCAATACCAGAGAATCATATTTCCATCCAATTGTCGGAAATCCGCAAGTCTAGCGCACACACAGTTATCAACCCATTTGTAAATTCGTTTTACCCCTTCTACATTTTCTTGGAAACAATTAGCATACCTGAAAAGACGAGCAAAGAGGGCTGATTATCGCTGGGACCTGGAATTGAGGAGTAAAGACTCTGGTGAATACGATTGGAGGACATGGATAGAGGAGATCTGGGAGAATGAGAATGGAGGAAGATGGGTGGAACAGGAATTGGCGAGTGTTGTAGAACCTTACATAACGGGGTCCCAAGACAACTGTCCGCCATTGTCCCGCGGAATTTTCCTTATCAAAAAATAAAATAAAACCACCTTTGACCTTGCCATAAATGCATCAATCAAAACAAATTTATAATTTTAAAAATGATGATTGTTTTTTTATTAAAAATAAGTTTAAATATAATTTATTATTTTAAATTATAGGTTCAACTTTTATTTTAAATGATAATTTTTTTCAATTACATTTAATTGGATCTGTTACTGGGTGTGGTATAGCTGAGTTGATGTGTAACAAAATAAAAAATAATAATTAAATTTTGATTAAATATTTATGATATATTAAAGGACAAACATTAGTTTTAAACAAAGTCCCGATCGGAGTCACCGAATCGCTGATAAGAGAAATCTCACTAAGTTAAGAATTAATGATCAACCAAATTCGGTGGAGCTCAATATTCGTGCAGTATTCACATTCGAGGGCATGGAAGCGTTGTGAGCAGGCGAATTCACCACCGGCACCTTGCGCTTCAACGATTTGGCAATAGCTTTGACGGTGACCCGAGTTCGAGAATTGCAAGGGCTGAGAAAGGATGGGTAAACAAAATCCCGAGTTTGATTAAACATTTTTTGATTAGTTTTAATGTTCGATAGGATAGAAAGTGGTGTGACCATTTTGCCTTTTAAAATATCATAAATATTTAATCAAAAAATAAAACTCTTTTTTTTTTTATACATCAACTCAGTTATGCCTCGCCCACACAGTCATATCAATAATTTTTGACGTGTTAGGCCCAATTGAATGTAATTGAAAAAAATTAATAGTTCAATCATTTAATTAACAAAATTAAAAGGTGAATTACCGAAATGAAATACGATCTAAAATTTAAAGTAGTAAATTATATTTAAGCCTTAAAAATAAAACCTCCTTTGGCCTTGCCAATGAGTAGGGTGAGCATGGTGCGATACCATATCCGAAACCGCTTAGGTGTGGTTTGACAAATTCAAAACCGCACATAAAATCGCTTGTAATTGGTGCAATGCGATTTTAAACTGTGCGGTGCGGTTTCGATTCCAAAACTAATTGAAACAACAAAAATTTATTGAATTTATTACACAAACAATGATAAGAAATAATGAGAAATGCGTAATAACAAAGACTAATCCCATCAACTTTGGATCATGCTCAATTACTACTAATATCATTGTCAAATATAATAATAAACAAATCAAACTAATAGACAATCAATAGCTAGGGAAGACTAATTATGTTGATGATAATTAGTTCTGGAAATCATAAAGCAAATTGTTTTGATATAATCAGTAGACAATATTAATTATAGTTTTTTTGAAGGAAATTATATAAAAGAGGTCATTAATAGATGCAGAACATTCATACTACAAACTGAGTATTACAACTTGTAAGAAACAATCATGAAAGAGCAGCGAGAGACAACGAGTTGTTAACTCCTCGCATCCAACATGCTCCTCGCATACTTCCTCCTGACCTTGTCCTCCATCCGCCCCTGCATACATATATACACATGGTACGATTTCGTTTTTATGCGTGTAGTTTTGACTAATAACCAAATGAAAATTATAAATTTAGTTTTTCAATCTACCTAAAACCGTCACATACGTCAGAACCGTTGGTGCGATTTTAATTTGTGCGATTTTTAGTGCAGTTTCGATTTTAATTTAATTCCTTACTCAGCTCTAGCCATGAGTGCATCAATCAAAACAAACAATGTAAGACCCCAACTTATTATTAATGAAATTGAATTTCCTCTATTTATTATTTTGAAATAGTAAGGGTTGATTTGATTAATGTGGTTAGTTATGGGTAAAATGCGCAAATATTTCAAATATGCAAGTGATTATATATTCATTTTTATCAGAGAACATTCGTTTGGTCGTGGAATATTCTTACTTTTGTCGGGAATATTCGCATGCGGCACTTGACGAATATTGGGCCCCATAACTGAAAGCGATTGGATGAAGAAAAGCGATAAGTATAAGTTGTTTATAAATAATTCGGCGTAGTTATTCTGATTAATACTATTGGAATACTTTCGGTGGTTAAAACACAAGAAGATATTTACAGGTATTGCACCAATTATTGATTCTTACGTAGGAAGGTATTACTCAATAATTATTACAGATGAGTTCTTATTCAATATTTTTTTATTGATTCAATAATTGCTACATTGATATTTTATATTATTGTTGTTTCAATAATTGTCACTACTGCGATATTTTCATTATCGGATCAATAATTCATATTATTTGAATAATATTATTAGATAACATTATTGGCAATGTCTAGAAAGTTACATCTCAAGGAGGTTTGGTCACCTAATTGCATGCCACAAAGAAGGAGAAATCCTTATCGGAAAGCCCCTCTTTCTTTGGAACCGCACATTGTCGATGATTGTGATTCAGAATATTATTTGTGAATAATTAATTATTGATTTATATGATCGAAAAATATTCATTTTATGTGGATATAGATGGAGAAAAATTTTAATGTGACAATTGTTGAAAAATTGTTATTTTATCTTTTCTAATAAATAAATCGTTTAAATATATTATTATATTTTAATAATATAATAATGGTGATATTTTTATAATGAATGTGGGATATATGAGTATATGAGGAGGATTAGTATTTTTGTTACTAAAAATATTTAAAACATGTTAAACATGTTTGTGGACCCCATTTCTTGACTGAAATTGGTTTATAGCCCATAAAATCGTCCGTTTGTGAATTTTGGTCAACTTCTGCTTGGAATTTAGAAAAATTTGCTTCTGCAAAGTTGTAGAGAATAGAATTTCCTATAGAAAGGACATGAGGTTCGAATTTTTCTGATAAAAGGACTATTTATTGTGAATTATTGAAGTTCCAAATTAATTGATTTTTATTTTTTTGGAGTTTTAAATAATTTTAGTATGAAAAATATTTTTTGTAATGTTGGCACATGTTTGGCTGATATCTAGACAAAAGAAGTGGGCGTAGGAATTTAAGAAAAGTTTATTTATATTTTATTAAATTTTTTGCTTTTGTGTTCTAAGCGTTTTCCTATAAATAAGGTCTTGGGTTAAATTAAAATCACACCGTAAACCCAAGTTTTCTCCCTTTCTCTCTATATTATCGAGCGTATTCTTGTGAGTATTTTGATACTTTGAGTGTTCTATATCTGGTCAAGTTCCTTTCAAAGACTATATCCCAGATTCCAGCTTAAGATACACTCTTTTTTAAGGTAAGGATATTATTTTTTTTTTAAAAATGATATTATTTCTTCCAATATCATTATGCCAGAATATTGATAGTATTTTCTTGTAAAATTCTTGTCTTTTAGTGTTGGAGTTACTATTCACGATATCTGACACTTATTCACGTATCTGATGATCTTATTCACGAATCTGTAGACTATTCACAAAAAAATTAAATTTTTATTTTTTGTTCAAAATATCTATTATGGATACTAGCTTTGATTGTATCCATGTTTTGATCATTCTTGAATTTTGCTCCACTATGATTATTTATGAAGTATTTTTGGACTCGGATTGTTTAAAGTACGAATTCTTAATATTTGTTCTTTTGTTTCACTGGATTCGCTTTCTTTAAAATATTTTTTCATCCTCACCCTAAATGATGATATTATTGAATATCTTTGGCTGTAGTCAAAAGATTAATGATTTTCTTATGAATATCTTTTTGGCAGAGTAGTCTGCATTTGAACACGTGTTGAGATGAATACGACCAACTGATGAATACATTTGGCCAGTAGTGCGCAAAGATGAATATTGATTGATGTTACTGAGGATAAAATATTGATGATGGACTTTTAAATTCATAGATTATAATAGATTTCATTCTCTCGTGTAACTCATCTATGAATTATTATTTCACCGCA
This sequence comes from Panax quinquefolius, assembly GCA_020205615.1. Lineage (NCBI taxonomy): Eukaryota > Viridiplantae > Streptophyta > Magnoliopsida > Apiales > Araliaceae > Panax > Panax quinquefolius. Next base: position 17,351,526 of record CM035163.1, read on the forward strand.
AATATTGATCTGAAACTTGTTGTGACGCCCCCAAAATATGTATACATCACCTATTCCGAGGTTGTCAAATACATGGTACAAAATTCAAATACAACTTAATAATACAACCGTAAGCAGTAAAATACTTACAAAATACAAATCAAATGTGAGTTTTAATACAAATATTGTCTTCTAGACAATATCCACTCTCAGAATAAGTCCTTATTATATTTATTGTCACACTATTTAACAGAATAGTGAGGACTACTAACACAATAAAACTATTTTTATCAAAAATATAAATTTTAAAATTTTGAAGTTTGATTTTTCCCGAAAAAGTCAACTGTTGACTTTTTTGACCAAATAGTAAAAATCAAAAAATTTTGTGTTTATAGTCTATTTTTACTAATTTCATCGTTATGGACTCAAATATCACGTCCGCGTCTCCAAATTCAACTCTGAACACAACTTTAATTTTTAATAACATTCATCATTAATATTATAACTCACAATATTTATCAACCGTGTCGCTCCTGTGAAAGAGGGGGGCTTTTCGATAAGGATTTCTCCTTATTGACGCGTAATTAGATAGATGACCAAACCTCTCCTCGATGTAACTTCTGTACATTGTAAATATTGCAATTTAATAATATAAATAACTTTCGTTGCCTCAATTATTGATTTAATAATATATCATATAATGCGGATGATATTGTGACAATAATCGAATCAATAATATGAGAGATATGATGCAACAATTCTCGTAGTAATAATTGAGTATAACCGGTGACTTCTCACGTAAGCATCAATAATCAATTACGTATCTTCTTATGCAACCACGCCAGACATCAGATTTTTTTACTACCGGTAGTTCAACAAGATAATTAAAACTTCCGTCGTTATTTTCAAAAAATATTTTTGTCGCTTTCTCAATCCGACTATAATTACATTGTGGGGTCCACCAATGATTGTCTTGGTTATGCGAATATTCCTCGCTAAAACGAATATTCCCCACCAATCGAATATAATATAACAACTTGCATACTTTGCGAATTTATAAATACTACCCATAACTATAACATTATAACAAATTCATTCCATAATATTCAAAAATGATAATTATAGAAAAATCATCTTTATTCATAAAAACTAGGGTCTTACACTTGTTGTCTATTGTATTTTATCAAATTTTTTCCTGTTGAAAACTAATGATAATTTGTTCAATATTATCTAATATTCTTTACTGGGCTAGTTGAGCTCACCCTTTTCCTTTTTGTTCTATTTTTCTTCTCAGGAGGCGAGAATGTAGCAAATACTAGTCGGGGTATGGAATGAAGGTCCTAGGTAGTTATTTTAGTAGTCCTCACCATTTTTTTGTGAAATAATGTATCAATAATTGTAATGAGGACTTATTTGGGTGTGAATATTGTCTAGATGACAATATTTGTCTTTAAACTCACAGTTTATGTATTGTATTAATAAAGTTGTAACTGTTTCTGTATCATGTTATTGACGACTCAAAATGGATGACGTATACCTATTTTGGGGGCATCACAAACATCATGAATTAAGTGTTACTTCTATTATAATTTTAAAAATGATGATTGTTGTTTATTTTGGTAGAAAAGGAACCGATTCTGACCTATAACTATTTAGGTCAATAAGTTAAATGATTTTACCATTTTATTAATTAAAATTGTCATATATTATATTCTAGGTGCAGGACAAATAAAAGTTTATGCGGGTTCAAGATACATAATTAATTTTTCCATAAATATATTGTAAGTAAATTCTAATAAACATATAACCAGTAAGATTGTAATTAGATTTATTTCTCAAATTGGAAAAACTATTAATATGTGAAATTCTTTTATATATTTAGCAACACTTATAGTTAATAATAAAATTAAAAAGGCTGTGACTTGTGATGTTTAGTAAGAGAGCTGCTGAGTTGAAAAGGCACAGCACAGGAATGGGTGTGCAGAATGATATTTAAACATCACCATGAGATTTTCAATACACCGTCCGACTGACATATCAAAAGATTTAATAAAACTCATTATGCACAAAGTAAAGACTTGCAATTAATCCATCCAACACTTGGATTTTGAATATAAAAGAGAAATCTAAGCCATTCCTAAAATATTACCAAAAAGATTTGTATAATTTATCTAAACAACTACCCACTCAGATTCACATTCATCATCCGGTGAAACCGATTCTGAACTTGGAAAGGCTGGAATATTACTCTCCTCTTCTGTTTGATTTTGTTCTCCATCAACAACATCTTCTGCTTGATTTTGTTCTCCATCAAACTTGGCGGCTGAAGCTGGAATTATTCTCTGAAAGAAACAACAAATAATACTAGTTTAGTATTATAGTATAGCCTTCAGCAACTAGTAGTGTCGCACAACAATAGATCACATTTAGTCAAGAAAATTATGGGACAAATAAAGACCAGGTGATCAGACTAGTCTCTTACCTCCAAATCGCACAAGGAACAAATTTCATTGCTATCAACCAAAATAAAACTTTCATCTGCCTCCAGCTTATTAAGTTGTGATTGATCAGTTTCGGTTCCCAATTCTGCAACATTATGGTCCATGACCCTTTCTGTAGTGGCATACTCAACTACGACCACTTTTGCACAAGCATCCTCTTGATCCGTAACCTCTTTTGTGCTGGAAACAACTGATTTTCCTATAATGAAACCAGATAATTTGGTTCAACTTTTCATTACCCTTTGCTAAAGGATTTAAAAGCATAAATGTACAACTATGTAACACCAACTATCATATTTTATTAGCCAAAGTGCACAACACAGAGGAGTAGCATTAGACATAGACATGGATTTTAAACATATAATAAGATGGCTTTGCTATTTGTGTGGAGTTCAGAAAAAAGTTACCTCCTAATCCAAGAACAGATATCATCATCATCTTCTCTCTAAATCCTATTTCATTGCCTCAATAATTCAGATGCGACAGACTAGTTTTCTAAATGCAAGTCCTCACATACTTTCTAACAATAACATGGAATTGCAAGGTGCAGTCACAATAAGGTGTGAAACTGTCCCAACATATAACAAGGCCATATATATTCACAAATCTCTATGACTAAAATAATTTGAAAAAACAAGCTGAGCAAGCAAAATACAATTAACATCAAAATTGCAAATATATCAAGTGGGGAGAGAAAAACTAAACCAAAGGAAAATTAAATAAAGGCGTAATGAGAAGAAAAAATTCCTAACCAGAATTGGAATGACACTCGGTTCCCTCTGATTTTACAGATTCATCGCACAACTCAAAATCAGAAGACACGTCAGGAGCATGAATATCTGGAACCAGCAATTGCAGAAACTAAATAAAAAAACAAAAAAAAAGCAGAAAAAGAAGAACAAAATGCTACGTTTACCTATTGAAAATGTTGACAGGTCACTAGAAACTCCACTATCTGAAAATTTAGATTCACAAGACTCGTCGAAAACAACAGAATTAATAATTGCTTGCAGATCACCCGATACTTGAGCATTGTCATCCAGAGGTTTACTAGTTTCACCTTCAACGGAAGACTTAAACTCCATGATTTCAAGTGATAGCATGGGCGACAATTCTGCTTTATCCCAACAACTTTCTTCGTTACTAACAACAGCATTTTGCCCGAGAGATGAATCACCACTATGCAACTCTTTGTCAGGTTCCTCTTTAGGCAAAGGACTTGCATTGCTAAGCTCCTCTTTATCAACACCCGCCGCTGGCATTTGAGAATCTGACAAATCAGGAACTTCCACTTCCTTAACTTGCAAAATCTCTGACCAGAATTCTACAACATGGGTGCCCACTGCCACCAACTGGTTTCCAACATACCTAAGTGAATCCTGCCCGAGAAACAAGTAATGTTAACCAAAGAAAAACTTAATTAGCAGTTTCAAATCTAATATAACATGACGCAAATCCAAGATTAATTAAGAAACTACAAACTGATGCAACAACACACAATGAAGAAGCGTACCTAGTCTACAAAGTGGAACTTAAATGGATTACCTGACAATAGACGCCGTCAATATCTGAGCAAAAAATATCAAACTTTTCCGATATGTTTCCAAAATCCCAGGCCATCCCTACAGAAATTCAATGTGAACCCATAACCCTTAAGAAAATTTAACTGGAATGAATCTCCATAAATCGTTAAGACTAAATATCAGAACAACTGCATTACTTCATGCCACATACACACTCAACTAGCAATATGCTACAAATATGGTCTAGCCAAACCATAAAAAGATGTCATATATACTTATCTATATATCTGTATGTATATGTATATGAATCCACACACACTGACACACACACACACATATATATGCACGTAGTGTATTCTTTTCTGATAATTATAAAGGTAAAACAAAATAAGAAAATCCGAATTATATATAATTAAGCAGAATTGTCAAATTAGTATGCCCATAAAGCTGCCATCAAACAAAAATAATAAGAACTCAATCCAATTTACTTATAATATATAATATTTAAAATAAAAACACTCCATATAAGTTTGATTTTTAGTTCAGAAAAAGTAGGATAGCAATTAATTAGCAGGAAATTCAAGATATGAAGCTACTTAATTCTACTAAATTGCTTAACATGCATGTAACAGAAAGCAAACAATTAATTATATATATGAAAATTAAATAAATAAATAAATCTCACTCAATTCGTGACGAAATATGAACAAATTGCCCTTGGAACTTGAGAAGCAAAAACTTGAATGCTATAAAAAAGCTCTTAGATATAGAATTTTATTAATGTTAGTATTATATATACTTACCTGTGCTTTGCACCAGCAGCAGGAGAGAAAAGAAACCTACTTTTTTTTTTTACTGCAATACAAAGAAATCAACGGAGAGGAGAAATAAACTGTAAATATATATATTAATATATATATACATGCTTCGGGTTACTATATTAATCCAAACTGGAAAAGGAGTTTTACCTACAGTCGGATTCAGTTAATTAATTGATTAGTTAACTCGAATAATAATAATAATTATTATATTTAATAGGGTAACTAATTATTGTAATTAATTTTATTAAAATGAGTCAATTTATTTTAATTGATGAGTTTAACTCGAATAATTATTATTATATTTAATATAGTAACTCATTATTATAATTAATTTTAATTGAATGATGCATCAAGAATATGACAAGTTTGTTGTTATATGTAGTTTTAATTAAATAAAAATGATAAATATATGTCAATAAAAAATATCAAATAATAATAAATAAATATTCCATCCGTCTCGTAAAAAGATCTCACTTGATTTTTTACGAAATATTAAAGAAATATTAAAATTCAAAAATTGACTTGTGCAAAAGTAATCCAATAGTTAATACTGCATACCAAAAGTTATTTAAAAAGTGTTGCCAAGTATAGTAGTACTATTCAAAATATAAAATAAATGTAACAATTTAAATTTAAAATGTTTACAAATTAACAACTTTTAAAGTCAAAATGGCACCACCCCTCCCACCCCCCCCACCCCCCTCCCTTTTTTTTTGTGTGAAATAAATGAAGTATTATTTGTTTTGTACTTAATTTCTTTTCTATATCTATAAATAAAATCAATTATTTATTTCTAAATTCTCACGTTCTAGATATTTTTTGAACTTTTAACAAAAAGGAAAAAGATTTTTTTTACTTAATTTACATCAAACACAAACCATACCCTTACAAACTCTAGCCATAATAGCAAAAGAAGATTATACAGACTTTGAAGGTTCAAATGACATGAAACCATAAATACAGGACTTATTTATAGTAACCACAAAAAGGTAAAGAAGCTACACAGAACAACACAGTGACATTATACATATTTCTTTTTTCTTTTATTACGTTTAAAGAAATGGCTTCTTTCTATTTATTTATTTTGTTTGCTTTCCTAGCTTTTAAAAAGGGCATCACAATATACAAGCACACGACCAGGTGAGGTGGCCTGATCAATTTTCCCAGTATTTAACTTGCAATTATTATTTTTAAATAAAAAGAAGACGATCTCCGCCACTCAATAGGCTTCCTGGAACCTTTAGGCTATACACCTTAATCTGCACAACACAAGAACCAGTCGAACATGATTTCAGTCCTCTGAAGTTGCCTTTCCGCCAATCTACACGAGGGACCAACAACTACACAAAAACTAATTTAACATGATTTCAATCCTCAGAAATTCTCCATTCCCAACTTAACAGCAGGGAGCATCGGTGAGTTTTCGTCAGTCAGTCAGTCGGTCCATTGTTTTTGCAAAAACACTCGCCCCGGATTACTAATAATCAAGCCAACATGCTGGCATCCTTGATCTTCCAGTTTTACAACAATCCAATACATTTTAGAAATGAAATTTTTTTGTTGTTCCAGCATGCATGACTTGAGATCACAATACAGCCGCAGTATTCATATCCCGCTACGTGCTGATTGTTTAATACTTGCAGCTATCAAACCAAATAATTTTTTGGTTTCAGCTTTCTCCCTCTTTCCAAAATCATCAGCTTCTTTGAAAAAGGGTCACCAGATCACTGACTGTAACAATCAATGCTGCACATCAACTGAAAGTGATGATATTTTGTACAGAATAGCCACAACACAACATGGATAAGAACTGATCGAAAAGAGCAGAACCTAGGATATAGAGTAGAGCACGCAAAATCATCATTTTATGGATTATGATGATCAATCATCTATTGAGCAGTTTTCTAACTCGTTGAAATTTAAATAAATGAAAAAAAAAAATGAGTACATTGGCCTGGAACCCTGAATAATTTTGAAAACCAAAAACGGAGAAAAACATGAATGCAAATAACCACACAAAACATCACTTTCTTAAAAGTCGCTCTTAAGAAGAATTATTGGCCCAACAATCCCAACTTCATTACACTACAGGCCTCAGGTTTACAAACAAAGAGTTCAGTTAACTCACTTGCCAAATCTCTCACACTATCAAACCTTTTCAAGAAGGAAGATTCACGCTCATCATTCTCTGAGTATCTTGATCAACATAGCATTATTTCTTCCATATGCTGCTGCCAAGATGTCTTAAAGCTTCATATTTTCAAATTAAACTATAGTATAGTATCGAAAATCACCTTCTTAAAATATTAACTAAATCAGGCATTTACATATATAGATTTGGCATAAAGTCAAAACTTAGTGATGGCTTGGGCATAAAATCAAAACTTAGATCACTTTCATCAGATGAGAGCTTGAACAAGTAATTAGATTCATCAAAAGCTGAAGCAATACATAAGAAGATTTTATTCTTCTATCCCCACCCCACCCCACCCCACCCCACCCCACCCAAAAAAAAAAAAACCAACAAAACCTCTCAAAAAACAACCAAGGAATCACTGAAGGATTTAAATGTCATAGAATAGAAGGATTAACTATTTTTCTACCCTAATAAACATTATTTAAAAAGAAAAGTAAAAAGGATGAATAACTATGTACAACATCTTAGATTGTCAACATTTACACCACAGTTCAGCCAACAATAGCTTGTCCCTAGGGCAGGGGAAGGGTATCAATACAAAAGCTCTAGTTATTCAAAAACCATCAAACATGAAACTTTCTCTTGCCAGAACAAGGAAGACTTGGAAGCATAGGCAGATAGACCATGGCCAAATAATACTTCTACACATTCCTCAAGGCCAAATAAAAAACAATGTAATTGTGAGGCACAACAAATAAGAAATCATGAAAAAGAACATCTCCTCAACACAAGGAGATAATGTCAAAGACTTGACTAACTGACATGCTCAGCAGGAGATAAAAAATTTTATCACCACCCAAGAAGTTTTCTTAGCCAGCAAAGACATAACGCAGCTAACATGCACACGATTTAGCAAATGGCTCACCCATGTCTAACAAGAATCAGTAACATAACTTTAATTTGGTTGCTATCTATTCCAACAAGCATATCCTAAAACCTAAGCACAACCTTAGCACACGCAATTTCCATATTGCACTATAAAAGAGCCAAATCAGTCCACAACTCAATTCCAAGTAACCACAGAACAACACAGACACTTGAACACAAGACTATTACACTAAGCAGCACATACTACAAAAAGTAAGAACACAGTAAACCTACATTTAGCACAATCTGAACTTCCAAAAACAAGTTCTCATATAAAGATCGTGGCACATAGGAAAAAAAAAATCACAAGAAACATCGACTACATCCACAAAGCATCAAAACTATTATTAATAAAAAGAAAAACTATGGCACACTTGCACCACGAAACTGGTGCAAAGCTGATGAATACTTGGCAAACTGAATAAATATAACTAAACAAGAGGGACTTAAAATAATTAAACTACTACCCAACATGCAAAGTTGTAGAGAGAACAGAGACAAAAGGGGATGATAAGCTTCAAGTTATTTTCACAATCAAACAACTTGGAAGAGTTTAGAATGCACATAAAAAATAACAAATTATAAATGCATATGCTAAAAAGAAATTGGTAGAAAATTTATCATGCACATATGTAAACAACTGTATACACAAATCGATGTATCCTTGCACTCTTCTAGATTATGGACTTTTACTTCATCTGTGCGTGCGTGTGTGCTATTTATAATAAGGAATACCTCCCTATTTGGTGTAAGGGAGTGTTTGTTTAGAGCTGAATGAAGCTGAATCTGAATGGATGAATCAGTCAATGCGTTTGTTTTGGTCTGAATGACTGAATCGGTAAGATGGACGGGCTGAATGGTTAAGTCAGATTTTTTTAGCTGAATGGCTGAATGAAATAAAAAAAATTAAAAATTTTAAAAAATATTAACTATTATATTAAGTAATATTAAATAAATTTACAATAATTTTGAAATTTTTCAGAGGGATAAAATAATAAAGTTTTGTCATTTAGATGTTTCAGACATGTCAATTATCAAACAGCTTTTTCATTCAGATTCAGATTCAACTCATTCAGATTCAGCTCATTCAGATTCAGATTCATTTAATTTTTATCAAATACCCCCTAAGTGACCGGAAAAGGTCACTTAGGAAGATAACCGTGGTGGTGAAGCTTTCATTCCATGCCATGTCTCTTTCTCTGAGATACGATAACAGAAGATAGGGAGTTGGAAAAAATGCTAATGGATCCACCAACACAGGAATTTAAAGAGGTATAGGAGCGTAAAGACACTCGACTATCAGCTTAGAGCATGGAATGGGGGTTATCCTTTCTGAGGGGGAAAAGTCTTCAACTGAACCGACCTGTCCACTTTTCTTCCTTACGTAAACTGTCCTGTGGAAAATCCATTATAATCGAGACTAAAAGGGATTCCAAAAAACTACATGTAAATCCTAATTTAGCTTTCACTTATATTTTAATTATGCAAGTTCATGTGTTTTCAAGGCCCCATTCAGTGTATTAGAAATTATCATAATCTGATCACCGCAGTCAAGATTATCATAATCTGATCACCGCAGTCAGATTATCATAATCTGATCACCGCAATCAGATTACCATAATCTGATCAAGTCCTCTATTTAGTTACATACAAGTCCACTATTTTGTTTTTTTCTTGTATTTAACGTACAAATATACTTGCAGTCTTTAGGTAAAGAAAATGGCACCGCCACATTCCCTCAAACATGCCAAGTCATGATTTTATGGCCTCATTTGTTGTAACTTGTTTTCATAATCAGATCATGACAATCAGCTTATCTAGATATATCACAAGTTCCGAAAATTTGCTAGATGATATTATTTGAAATTCAATGATTCATCAAATACTACACAAATCTATAATATTATATTCAACCTTCTAACAACCTGACGTTTTACTTATCTAGAACTGTATTTGAGTATCAGAAAGGTATTTGATATAGACAATTAAAGGTTCAAATAAAATAGAGATTAAAGAAAGTTAAAAAAAAAAAAGAAGAAGAAAGAGTGGGTTCACTTTCAGGTTGTAATCTCCTCATCAAATTCTGTAGTTACAGGAATCATTGTTTATTTAAAGTAAGTAGTATTATGCTAGGTAGGTTTATACTAGGTTTTGGGCATTGATATTTTCACATGTAAAAATGATAGCTCCTCCTCACATGTATACCAGGTGGGGTCCACCCGAGATGACTATTTGGAACTAACACACTCACTTGTGGAAATATCAATTTACTAAGTTTTTTAGTTAGGTAATTTGCGTTGTAAAGGCATTTATATTAACGCTTTTATGTCGCACTGGGCCCCAAGACTACTTGGTCACAAGTTTGCTTGGTCCCGATTTTAGGCACTTTATAAATATTATAGGTATATATGACGTAAAGCTTTGTCCTAGAGGGAGTATGACTGAATAAGTGAATGAAAAATTATCTTTATCTTGGGTGGGGGATGCTGAAACCCTCCCTAGGTGTGATTTGCCTTGGGGATCTAAATGTGATTCCTTACGAACCGGACGTGATGGCTGGACTATCTTCTTCTTTCATCTCTTTCTATATTTTGTTCATTTCAGCTTATTCTTGAGTTACCACTGCTCACATCCTCCAACCCAAACTGTAAATATCATTCTATTTAATCAACTTCAGACCCCAAGTTAGGAAAAAAAATCCTACATTTTTAAGAAGCACAGATCCCCCAGCCAGTATGTCAAAACTGCTGGCCAATTTAGTTTTGCATCACAATTTATAACTAAGTATTACTATTTCCCGACACTTGTACTGCATCAGGAGTCCATCAAATCACATATGAAACCTCAATTAGATTATTCCTTGCATCTGATCTACGCATATACTCAGAATATTTAGGTAAAATAAACTGGGACGACAATTCAAGTTCATTGGTGCTGTTAATTAAAGCCCCATTTGGTATGGTTGGAGATTGTCATGATCAGATTATGACAATCAATCAAATTATTGAATATGACATTACTTATCAAGAACAAGATTATTCGCGTAATACTAACAAATAAGCCCCTAGTATGTCAACCACACATCCCAAAAGAACAAGTCCCTAATAGGACTTTTCATTTGCTGCCCAATTTAGTTTTGCACCAGAATTTATACTTGAGAAACTCCTCCACGCTTGTCTTGTATCAGGATTCCAAACTAAACATGAACCCTCCGATCCAATTCCTACCGTTGCTAAAGCTTTCATTATCCGAAGAAAACTTCCGGGGCCGGGAAGGAGCCAGATTTGATTTTTCATTAGATTTTACCTACGTATTTAATTAAACCTTTTACATAAAGTGAAGTGAGCCCACAACAATGCCCCAAGTCAAGCTCATTCCTGCTGGTGTTGAAGTCCTCATTTGGTATAACCGGGCTTAGAGATTGTTATAATCAGATTATGACAATCACATTGTTGAGAATCACAACTTGTCAAAGAATAGATTAGACATTTAAGTTTCAACACACTATGGTACCCACTTATTTTATGCTATAAACTATTATATGGCTCAAACAAGGCTCCATTTGGTATCGAGAATTATGATAGTTAGATTACTTGGGATATCATGAGTTTTATAAAACATTTATGAGGACATAATTATCAAAATCATATGATAACCAATATGTATCCTAATATACAATACAATACAATACAAAGGCAATTCAATACAATACCACGGGTATCGAAAGTGACATTTGCAATACGTTTTTAAGTTAGCAACAGACTAGAGAAATTTTTGTTATGGAGATCAAAACAAGACTTAAAAACCTTTATACCATTTCAACAGGAGGTTTTTCAGTGTTCAAAAGTTTTTTTAATCTTCTTCCACATAATGTCGCCATCTTTTTTGCATGCCATTTTTCACACAAAGAAACAAGGGAGCCCCATGATTAACAACATCACGTATGAATTAAAAAGTCCAACTTCTTCATTTACCCCTTCTTTCCCAATAAGACTAAAAAGAATAGCCAACTCAAAAGCCTAATCAGGAAAATACCTATCCTACCTAACCCATTAGATCGACAGTAATAAACAACCACGAAAGGCCTTCATGCAATCAGAAATTAGACCATGAAACTGCAAATATACAGGAGCTACTGAAGATTTCAAAATGAGAAGAGCATTAGAAACTTCTGGATTGAGTATTGTTTTGGTAGAGGAGGTGCTACGAAGCTATAGCTGAGAATTCTCATTTTGGTACATTCACACTAAATAAATGGAAAGAGAGTTGTAAAGCAATAATAGCGGGATTTATTTTGAAAACCGACACAGTGCAAGTGAGTATAGCAGAACAATTATCCATCAAAGATAACACATACATGTATAATCAAGGTAGATGCAAATAATCTTGCAACATATAGGCAATAATATAATTACTAATAATCATAATAATTATATTAAAGAACTTCGACAATTATAAACCGTTTAGGAATACATCCGTTCAAAAAGAAAAGCACCCTTATCAAGTACAGTGCATTTAGATTCCAAACCAAGTCCAAGGAACATTAACTAACAAATATCACAAAACCCACAACTTAAGACAGATAGAGTGAAGCAGCAACCAAAGATTCATGTCTGCAATTCACCATAACCATTTAAAGCATTTGCGCCCAAGAAGCTCTCAAACACCTGAACCAAATACATATTTACAACTCAAACCATCATTAGTCAATCTATCATCAAGGAAAAAACTTAACAATAGCAAGCTTAAAAGTACAAGAGAATATATCGTTTAATATATCTATCTTATAGCAATGAAAGTATTATATGCTCTGTGGGATATCAAACAGCTCACCATGATGATGATCAACTGCCAGCCATTAATTTGGTAACATCATGGAGCATTAACGAAGGGCAGGTAAAGCCACACCGACTAAAAGCATTAGAACATTTAAGTCAAACATGATTTATCAATATCAAAATACACCATCCGTCCCAAAACAATCTAACCTTTTTAGCTCTTTGCTGGGCCCTGTTTTCAAGGCTAGTTTAAAAATATATTGATAGGTAAATTTGGCCCCAAATATAGGGGCTGAACTAACAAGCTCGGGGTTATTTCTCAATTCCTCTGCCATTTCTCACACCCCTTAGGGGTGAACACATTTATGTATTAAAGTTCTTAATTATCTTTAATATGATTGAAAAATATAATATAAAAAAATAATAAAAAGTATACAAGTATGATCTTTTAAAAATATGTTGCTGTCACATTTTACAATCTGCGGCGAACACGCCCAAAAATGAAAAACAACCACTTAGGGACGGAGGTCATAACATACAGGACATCAAGGAATCAATAAAATAATGCTAACACTATTATTTGTTGCAGGACCACGGATAGTATTGATCATTGACCCATGATACAGAACCACATATCAGTTTTTAACTTGATATCACATAAACCATGTAATCAATTATTAGGACAACTTGTTACAGTACTGCCAATTCCTAAGATGATCACTAAGCAGCTCCAAACCAAGCAGGCCTGTTCTGAGCCAAGTTCGGTCTTATACTCCAAAATTATGGTTTGAAATAACTATGCTGATCAGTGATCACCCATTGCAAGAAAATAATACCCTAAAAAAATGCTAATTTCAAGCTAACTGCAACATAGCCTTGTCAAAAAGTTTGGCACCATAAGCTATCATGCTGACCAATTTAAAACCAGGTCAAAAGCAAACATGACTGACCACTACATGCTCCAGCGTAATATTGACAAAAAAAATGTAAAATTGGAATTGCATCTAACACAATGTAGGCATTTAAGAGCTAGGTATTAAATTCAAACTAAATATGGCAAGAACAGCGCCGATACCCCATGAAGAAGTGTATCTAGGTACATAAAAGAAAGCCCAACCCAGAGAAAACAAGCAAAAGAGTTTTGAATAATGTAGTATTAAAAGCATCTTAAAGACAATTAACAGAAAGAGGGAAAAAAACACAATAAATTGTACAACTCTACAAATATTGGCCAAAAGACTGTAATAGGCATTTCTCCCAAAATACAGTTTATAGTTGAAAAAGAAACGGAAAAAAAGGTCATAAACTTTGTTAAAATGTTATGCCGCCGCATATGCATTAGTTTCACCATTCTAAGTTTAAGATACCCTTTACAGTATAAAAGGTTCCATAATAAAGGCAACTGTGGCGTAGCAAGTTTTGAAAAGACCAGATGATTTTTTTTTTATGATGTAATAAATTTTTTGATGATATAATTAAACTAGGAAAGCAAAAAATCGTAAAATAATCCTTTCAATCAACCAGATTAAAAGAACATATATCTATGCAATAATACTATCAGTATAACTTGGATCCTATTACAAGGTCAATTATAATTAAAGTAACATGACGACAACTAAGCACAAGAATTATAATAAAAACAGCCTAATTATAAAGACAGGAAAAAATAACGGAACAACAAATGAATCACAAAAAACAGCAGAATAACAACATAAAATAGATATAAGGAAAACATATGAAGTAAGCAACAAACAATGCTATATTTAGGGAAAAGACAAGTATATCTATTCACTCAAGTACAAAGCAAAAAATATCATAATATTCAAATATTAACTAAACTGTCATGCAAAAAAGGAGAATTACCTCAGTAATATGGGGGCTGGTACATCCCACCAGGTGGAACCCTTGGACCGGAGGGCTGCAGCTGGGCTTGATAGCCGGATGACAACAATCCATAATTACCACCATCAGGGTATCCACCTCCAGTTGGCATTCCAACAGAACTTGGCGGCATCCTATACATAGAGGACCCCAAATTATTCACTCCACCATATTCACCCGAAGCCGCAGGCCCACCATATTGTGAACCACCACCAACCCCATACCCACCACCAGCATAGGAAGCCTGCCCTGGCCCCTGATTCCCAAATCCCACACCAATACCCGAGTTCAGATGTGGATTTTGATGGGCTGGGGGAAGGGGTGGCCCACCACCACCATATGAAGAAATCGCACCAGGAAATCCACCAAAGCCTGAATTCATTCCCCCTGGCGGAACAGCATCACCAGCAAATCCAGCCGGACCCTGATTTGGAAAGCTACCAGGTCTGCCCTTTTTTCCATCAGTTGCAAACTTACAATTCACCTGATGTCCATCTATATTTTTAATGGGATCCACAACCGAAGCCCTAGCCCCTTCCTCAGTCTTATAAACAAAAAAAGCAAACCCTTTTGCTTTCCCCGTCTGCTTATCAAACCCTAACGGACCTTCCTCAATTTCTCCGTAAGCAGAGAAATGACCCAACAACCTCTCCGACGAGATCTCAAACGGAACATTACCCACATAAATCTTACGCATGGACACGTCAACTCCCCCCGCCGGTCCAGTATTTCCGGTGACCGCGAGCTGGGTGACGGTGATCCTGCCATCGATTTTTTTGTTAGGCTCTTTGAGAGCCAAAACAGCCCCGTCAATGTGTCTAAAAGTAACAAATCCATAACCTTTCGATTTTCCTGTGTTTTTGTCTGTGATCACAATCGCTTCAGCGACCTCGCCGAAGGAGGAGAAGATGGATTGAAGTTTCTCGGTGGTGGTTTCCCAGCCGAGACCGCGGATAAAGAGTTTGCGTTGAGCTGGATCAGAATCGGCGATGGAGCGAACGGAGGCGAGGGTGACCGGGTCGCGGGCGATGGCAGATTCGACGATTTCAAGGAGCTGTTCTTTAGTGAAGGGCTCGAGTATTTTACGAACGTCTTGCGGGGTCAGCTGGAGGTTCAGCGGTGGTGAATCAGCGGCGTTTGAGAAGGGATCGCCGTTCTCGTCAGTTTTGCGCTTCTTTGAGAAGTCCATTGCTGTTGTTGTGAGTGAGAAAGAAAGTGAAAACTGAAAACCCTAGTTAAGAGGAAAAAAAACCCAGGAGAGAAAAGCTTGGGGGGTACTGTACGAATAATAAAAAAAATGTAGAATAGTATTGTTTATAAAGTGTTATTGTGCCAATTGCCAAACGCACCGCTTCGAACTCTCCGAAACGGAGGCATAGTGATAGCACACAGAATTTCCGTTCACTACTTTCTTTTGATGAAAATGTCACGAATAACCTTGAAATTGTAAGTCTTTACATAATAATCTTAGAATTATAATTAAAACCATAGCTTGGATTTTATTTATGTCTTTTAAAGTAGTATGAGTTTGCAGCAATGGTAATAGCCATAATGATCTAAAAAATGTATGAAAGTAGACAGTCATTCTCTAACGAACCAGCTCTCGTTCCTGAATCGACTTATGATGATAATATCTTGAGACTAAATATGAAAAACGTTACTTACTCAAGTTCTGGACCAGTCGGACTTGCAAGTGTCTTGACTCCTCAAAGACTATGTAAAATTCTATAGAACAACGATGAAACTTTCCGTCTATTTTCGTTTATAATAACTACTAAAAACCCTAATTAATGATTAGGTATTTAATGTTTTGCGCTAAATACAAAATATCAATTAAGTACCAAATTATAAAAAGACACGTTTTGAGTCATTCCTTTTCAAAATATTCAAATATTATTTTTTGTCGTATTTTTAACTATGATACTCGACGTTCGTCTAACTATATTTTTAAATTTTTAGTGAAAAATTTATGCCACGTGTACTATTTTTTGACTTCAAAAAAGTAAAATTATCGTTCAATATCTCAAAAATTTTGTTTATTTCTTTTACTTCAAGGATTACAATTAAAAATTTTGTGATTTATTTTGTTGACCAAATTATATACAAATTTGGCACATTACTTTTTATTTATTGAACATTATAACACAAACACACTCAATAATCAATATGTGAAATTTGAAAAGGTGAAGACAATATAACATTAAAATAACTTGGTAGAATTTTTAGATATGGGCTTTGTGGGAAAGAACATTTTCAAGTAGGGGCCGAATTGTAAAATTCTTCTCGGCTTTGCTTGGGGAGAACACTGGGCTTCGATTACGTGGATATCTTGGAAAGAATATTAATATTGGGTTAATTACATATATTAGTACATTTTTTAAAATAATTATAAAAATCATACATTCATAAAATAATTATAAAAATACTACACTTCATCATTTTTATTTTCAATACTAATACAATTAAAAGTCCTTAAATTAAGGAATTAATATTAATGATCTCATATACCAAATTAATTTTCATCTTCCTTCGGTATCTCTTTACGCCCTTACTATTTCTCTCTCTTCTCCCTTACTACTTTTCTCTCTCCTCTCGAAACCACAGTGATGAGTCCTGCTTAACGTCATCAAAATTCACTTTCTAAGAATCTAAACCCTCTTGATCGATCCCGCTCTCTAAATTTGAGGTGGAGGCAATGGCGGTGTCTCCGTCATTGTTAAAGAGGCGTTCGAGAGATCAGAGGAATTATATTTAAGCATACCTCCTCTAACTTATCTCAGTATTTGGGGAAAGAAGTAGAATTGTATGATATTAGCAAGCTTACTATTATTGTTCATTCCGGATGATCGAGGTGCAATTTCTTTTCTTTCCTTTTTTTCTTGTTTTGATGATTTTGATGGTTAATTTGAGGGTTTTTTGAGTGATTTATTTGATTGTTTTTGTATTTTTCACTTTCGACTTGGTGTAGATGAGACCTATTCTTTGTTAGTGGGGAAAAGTAATGGACTTTCTATTGTTGGTCGTGTCACAATTGAGGTAGATTCGCACTAATTTATCTTTTTATTTTAAAAATATAGTACATTTAATCTGAATGTAAATTGGTCATTTAAGAAAATGAATATTTCTAATAGTATCGCTTCTGATTTTTATGATATACAGTAAATGGTTTTACCTTGTAGTTATCTGATCATGTACAACCATTTATTTTTTCATGATATTCTTCGTATGCTTTACCATTTTATGATATAGAGTAACATGTTTTGGTTACTATCATATAAATATTTGGTTACTTTTTTAGTATGTTTTTGGTTATTGTTAATTTTTGATTTAGATTCTATTTTTGTTTCCTTGAGTTGGGATTTTGGTTACTATTTTTTGTTGTTCTGGTTACTATGTATTTGCTTGCTTAGTATATATGGGTTACTAAACTGTGTGTGGTCTATATGTTGTTTATGTATTGGTTACTATTAATATATATTTTGGTTACTAACATATAACTGTTTGGTTACTTCATTAGTATATTTTTTGTTGTTGTTGGGTTATGATTTGGATACCATTTTTTTTTTCTCAATTGGGATTTTCATTGGTTGACTAAACTGAGTTTGGTATACATGTTGTTTATGTGTTGATTACCATTAAAACATGGTTTGGTTACTATCATATAATTATTTGGTTACTTCTTTAGTATATTTTTTGGTATACATGTTTTTTTTTGGTGACCTTTAAATTATGTTTTGGTTAATATTATATATAATTGTTTGTTTACTATATAAAATGGTCTGTACTTACATGTTGTTTATATTTTGGTCACCATTAGATTATATAATATAACTTTTTGGTTCTTCATTTGATTATGGTATGGTTAATGTTATATTATGATATGATAACTATTATTGTGCAGTCAATGTGGGATGTTGGTACTGTGTAATTGTTATATTATGTTTTGGTTAGTATGTTTTTATTTGTTGGTCACTACGTAACTGTTTATGTTATAAATATTGTTTATATCTGGTTACTAATGACTGTGTAAATTTAATTTTGTTTATTTGCAGTTATGGGATCTTTACTATGAGGAATGCAACAGAAAATTCACTGAAAAAGTTATATATTGGTGTGACATGGAAGTCCTCAACATTATTACCAAGAAATTGAACCCAAGTCAGTTGGAGAAGTTTAAGGCATCATTAGGTTGTGGATGTATTATTTTTGTAAATAATAAACCCAAGTCATAATAAATCATGTATTTGCTTAGTATACATTGGTGTATTAATTTTGTAAATTCCTTCAAATATCTTGTACACGGGTTATGCTCTTCTAGAAAATTCATTGGAAAAGTTATGGTTAAATGTACATGTGAGAGTATACATGGGTTGCCTAAACTTGGTTGGATATTCAGGTTGTTTCTGTTTTGGTTACCATTAAAACATGTTCTGGTTACTTTTATATAACTATTTGGTTACTTCTTTATTATGTTTTGGTAACTGTTACCTTATGGTTTGGCTACTATTATTGTGCCCTAAATGTGGGATTTCAGATACTTTTATTTTTTATTCTGGTTAATATGTAATTGTTTAGTATATATGGATTGCCTAAACTGGGTTTCATTATATGATGTTTCTGTTTGGTTATCATTAAAACATATTCTGGTTACTATCATATAATTATGTGGTTACTGTTTTATTATGTTACATTATGGTTATTGTTATTAGTAACTAGATAGTTACAAGCTTGTATCAGGATAAACATCAATTGTTAAATGTACATGTGTGAGTGTCCTATTTATCTACATATAAGCTTGTTAGTAACCAGATAATTATCATAGATAGTTACAAGCTTGTTAGTAACCAGATAATTATTATAAGCTTATATCAAGACTGTTATAAAGTGTTAAATGTATATATTTTATTTATACCATGTCATCATGATAGAATAAGAACCTGATTAAGAGTTATCATTTATATATATGATGGTCACTTATAGATCTCATATTAAAATAAAAATAGTTTAAGAGGTGCGATTGGTAACCAAACCTCAGATATAAGGGTAACCATTTTAGTTTTTGTTAGTAACCAAATAATTAAAACTTATATCGTAACAATTATCAAGTGCTTAATGTAAATGTGAGGGTTCCCATTTATCTAGCTGATGGATACTTTTAAATTACGTAGTTATAAAAGTTATTTAGAAATGGTCCATGCCAGTAGGTAACTAAATATGAATATAGAAGTAACCATTTTATTTTAGATGGGTAACCAAATTTACATAAAAATGTTTCAGAACAGTTACCAATTGTTCAATGTATATGTTTACTTTATATTGATAACTCATGATGGAATCAAAAAATAAAATATTAATCAACATCAATTTTGGTTACTGTACACCATCAAAAATGGTACTAACCATGTGGTTAATGGTTACTAATAGTAAACAATTATATATTCCTGTAAACAATTAAATTTGTTGTATTAGTTACTGTCAGTCTCCATTGTCTAACAACTGAATAAACATTGTAAAGTAAACAAATCAATATTAGACAACTGTGACGCCCCCAAAATTAGGTATACATCACCCATCTTGGGTCACCACTTACATGGTACAGAATTTAAATACAACTTAATACATAAACTGTGAGTTTAAATACAAATATCGTCTACTAGATATTATACAAACTCAAAAAGGAGTCATCATTACAATTATTATCACACTATTTCACGTAATAGTGAGGACTACTAATGCTATCTTCGGACCATCACTGCGTTTTCCCGACTGTCCCAAATATATTCTCATTTCCCGAAGAGAATAAAGAAAGAAAGGTGAGCTCAACTAGCCCAAGAAGAAATATTATGACTAAGATAATGCGTAATAAATTATCATTAGCCTCACAACAATGTTAAACCGATAAAATATAATGAACATCAAGTTTAACTACAATGAACAAGCAATCCATTAAAAGAGTCAAGTAGAAAATAAAATCTACTATCTTTTATGATTTTAAAAGGTTTTTCATCAACTGTTATAGTGAGACTCAAATTTTAATAAATATTCCACATCATCAAATCACCCCCACACTACTGGCCAAGGATATTCTTTAGTATCACGACCACAATTATTCATGCACTTCTGGCCAAGAATAGTTGTGTATTCATTAATGGTCATGATCATGCCAACAATCGTCCATCAATGCACTACTGACCATCGAGGATTTTTACCACATCATTTGTAACATTACTACCATGATTACACAATCGAATAGTCTCTCGGTCATAATCATACCAAGTCCATCTATGCACTATGTGCCACGTATGACTTTCAACATAATATAAACATGAGGATGATGACAATGATATAAGAATTCAATAAAACAAGTTCAAGAATTAATTTATCTAGGAACCAATAACATCCAAACTCACAACATGATATCGCTTTGTAGAGTAAAAATTCAAGAATACCGAGAAGAATATTTCCATGAAAGGATACTGGATGAAGCGCAAATATCAAGAATATTTCACTAATTTCATGGAGTATAAAAGTCAAAGTTTTAACTAACCGGGTATAATAAAGAATTGAATAACAAAAGAAATCACCATACACGCGATAGATCAAGACAGCGAGTTATTCCAATGTAATAATAAATAACGTAACCGGTGTCCTGTAAAACACACGCATGGATATTCCAATGTAATAATAAAGACGGAATAATATAAGGATTTCACCAAGTATAGGGAGTCCACAGATACAGTGTTATTCCAATGTAATAAATAAGAATGGAATAACATAAGGATTTCACCAAGTACGGTATCTGGCCACAGATACAAAGTTATTCCAACCGAATAATAAAGAATGGAATAACAAAGTTCTCTTCATGAATAAGAAAGAATAACACCCTTCTTATTACAACAAATAATATCCCTTACTTTTGGTAGGAGATTGAATATCGCAGCGATGTAGTAGTAACAAAATACTCTTCTTCTTTCTCTCTTATTCTCTCTATACTTTCTCTCTCTATAGCTCAATGAATTCGTGAAAAATAATGAAGCCCTAGGCCTCTATTTATAGAAGATTTCTAGCTTACTTTTCTTAGTGTGAAAAGGCAAGTGGCTCGACGACTAATGATGTGAAAAGAAAAGTGGTTTGACGCACCAGTAATGTGAAACGACAAGTGGTTCGGCGCTTTGTAATGTGAAACGACAAGTGGTTCGACGTCTGTAAAGGTAATTACTATTAACGAAGGTAAATACTATCGACGAAGGTAAATACTATTCACAAGGGTAATTACTATCGACGAAGGTAAATACTATTCACAAGGGTAATTACTATCGACGAAGGTAATTACTATCGATGAAGAGACTCTTAGATGATGATATATGAGCCCCCATAAAATAATCAAACTTACCACAAATCATTTTATTTTTCATCAACACATATTTAATCTTTCAACAATTATTAATCATTTTTAACTTGTCGTCTCAATTATTGATTTAATACTATAACATATTATACGATGATAATGTGACAATAATCAATCAATAATATAAGAGATATGATCAAAGAATTATCAGAAGCAATAATCGAGCATAGGCGAGTGACTTTTCACGTAAGCATCAATAATCAATACTGCGTGCTACTACGCAACCACGCCAGACATCGTACTTTTTTACCACCGGGTAGTTCAACAGCTTTAACTAAGAATAACTCCTCCGTAGTTATTTTTATAAAATATTTTGTCATCGCTTTCTCAATCCGATAATAATTATGTTGTGGGGTCCACCAATGATTGAGCAGTTGTACGAATATTCCCTAACAAAAAGAATATTCCCCGACCAAACGAATATTTTATAACAACTTGCATACTTTGCAAAATTTATAAATATTACCCACAACTATAACATTATATCAAATTTATTCCATAATATTCAAAAATAATATTTATAGAAAAATTCATCTTTATTTATAAAAGCTGGGGTCTTACAACAGTAACCAAATTACATAATTTTAGTAACCAGAAAATAAACCAAATTTTTACATGCAAATTTGAAGGCCTAAATGATGGAAGTTGACCAAAAAACCATGCAGTTCACCAGCAAAGCTTGTGATTTTTGATCGTTGTCTCGTTTCCAATGAAATTAGGCTCCGAAAACGCCAAAATTCGACACTCCAAACTTGACAAAATTAAAATTGTCAAATTATCACTGTAACCAAATAAATATTATACTGTAACCAATTAAATAGTATACAACAACCAATATATATAATCAGATTAACAGTTGTATGAAGGTAACCAATGTAGTCAATAAGTAACCACCAATATAAAAGAAACAATTATAAAACTCAATAATATTATAGAGTAACCAAATAAACACCTTACAAAGATCTAAATACATATTATACAAGAACTAAGATATATGTAATTAGTAGCCAAGATTATAAAAAATATTTTTACATTCATTTTACAACTAAAATAATCAAGAATGACTTTTGTTACAAATTAAAGACTAACAGTGTATGAATGTAACCAATGTAGTTAATCAAGAACCATCAATATAAAAAAATCAAGATAAAACAAGAATATTATGTAGTAACCATGGTAATATTACATAGTAAACAAAGTCAAAGATTACATACTAACGAAATCCAGATTAGACAAAGAACTAAATATATATTTACTTAGTATCCATAACATAAAATATATTCGACATGCATTTTACAAAAGAAAAAACAAACAATATAAAAAAACATCAATATAAAAAACATCAATATGTACTTAAAGATCCAACAATTACAGGGAAGGTAACTAATGTATTTAATAAGTAACCATCAATATAAAAACATCAAGAGATATACATTTAAAGTATACAAGAACTAAATAAACATTATACAAGAACTAAATCAATAATAAATAAAGAACTAATTTTATGTTTTTAGTAACGTAATATAAAACATATTTTTACATTAATTTTAAATCAAAACAATCAAGATAATCTTGACTTTGTGACCAATTAAAGAAATAAAAACTTAAGAAAGATAACCAATATACGAGTATATAAGAACTACATGTGGTAACCAAATAAACATTTAAAGTATACAAAGAACTAAATAAACATTATACAAATAACTAAATCAATAATAAATAAAAGAACCAATTTCTATGTACTTAGTAACTGAATATAAAACATATTTTTACATGCATTTTGAAATCAAAACAATCGATATCTCGACTTTCAAGACCAATTAAAGAGCGAAAAACTTAAGAAAGGTAACCAATATACGAGTATATAGTAACCACGGGGTAACCAAATAAACATTTAAAGTATACAACAACCAAATAATCATTATAAAGTAACCAAATTAATAATAAACAGTAACCAATTTATATGTACTTAGTAACCAGAATATAAAACATATTTTTACATGCATTTTGAAATCAAAAACAGTCAGTATATTGACTTTGTTACCAATTAAAGAGCAAAAAAACTTAAGAAAAGTAACCAACATACGAGTATATAGTACCCACGGGATAAGTATATGCATATAAACTTTAAACTCAAAGTTGTTACAGAGGTTGGTTACTGATCTTGAAGTTGTTGTTGATCTTGAAGTTGCTGTTGATCTTGAAGTTACTGGTGATCTTCTTCGATATTATCCGATCTCAGAGTTGCATCGCCGTTGGAGAAGTCGTCTTCTCCGATCTGTCGTTGCTCTGTTTTTCGATCTCAAAGTTGTTTGTTTTCTTCGCGTGAATTTAGGACCAGTTAGATGGAAATATGAAACTCTGTAACTGATTTGTAGGGAGTTAATACTCCGTAACTGACTGTTGAGTTATTTTTATAATTATTTTGTGAATGTTTTATTTTTGTAAATACTTTATAATTATTGTATATTAGTGTTAAGGACCCAAGAATATTAGCTTTCTATATATGTACAACTTTTGGGCTTGAAAATAAAGCAAAACTTAAGACTGGGCCGAAAAATTGATAAAATTGACATCTTTGGGCTGACTGATGACCATTGCACTGTACTTTTTAGATCTCTCATTCTCTCTGTAAGCAAGAAGGGATATGCTCTCGGAATGGCCAATTAATGTTTGGATCACTTCATCTCAATTTAGTTAATACAATTATAACTAATCTAAATTATCCATAATATATTACTATTAAATACTCAAAATTGTGGCCTACAAAAAAAAAATCTCATTTGTAAAGTTTTGATATATTTTTGTGCCAAGTATATTTAAAAAATAATAAGTTATTAATTTAGTTGTGTGGTATGATAATAAAATTACGATCACAAACTTAGAAATATTATATAAGTTTATACCACCATCAATAAAAATTGAATTGTTTTTGTGAAACTAAGAAATTGTCAAATAAAACACTTTTTATGGCCCAGGAGGAGTGCAAAATTAATTTGTTACTTTCTTAGTTTAAAAATAAAGTCATTAATTATTTAATATTAGGATTTTTGATTAGGTTTTTACTTTTTTTTTGAAGACCCGCTTAAACAAGAAGAAACACACTTTAGGTAAAAGAAATAAATAAACTCATCTAATTTAGAATCAAACTTGGGAGCTAAAGATCATAATACCTCAGTCTTAACCACTAGAATAAGAGCTCAACGATCAAACGGTTAATTACTCTTATTGGAACGAAATGAGTACTTGTTAATTTATTTATTTTTGTAATAGATTCTATTGCATATGAACAAAATTTCTTTGTAGCACTAACAAAATGCAAAGAAAAACAACCAAAGAACATATCACCGGACTCGACAGTATTTGCAAATGGTATCAACTTTAATTGTTTTACCCCAAGAAGAAAAATTACTGTTTAATTCCCAGTCCACCACCATGTACAAATTAAGTAAGATCGAGAAAAATTGCACAGAAATTAAGTGCACTTACAATGGAAAAAGGAACATTATTTATTCTCATTTTCCATATATCATGATCTAATGTAAAATGTAAAGGCATGTATGTATTAAAGTTTTGTATATTGAGTAAATTCTAATAAGGTAAGCTCTTAGAACTCGAACTAATTACCAAGAACTTGAGCTTAGAAGAACCTTCATCACCATTGGCACGACGAGCCATGGATTCCATATTCTTGTACAAACTTTGCTTGACCATGTTCTTCATCAATTTCTTCCCTTGGCTCACCTCTTTATGATTTACTGCAGGCGAACCGATAGACAATCTTCGGGTTTGTGGGCCCGAATGGGGAACCATTTTCGCCTGCCGTTCATCTTTAAACCATTGTAACAATTTTAGTGCCCTTTTTTGTGCCAAGGGGCTACTACTTAATAAGGACACCTCGAGAAGAACGGGAACAATTCCTGCATTAGCCATTCTCAATCTTTGCGTAGAACTCTGATGTGCTAAAATCATCAAAATATAAGCGCATAGTTCTTGACTTTTCGGCTTTTCTTCCCATGTCATAATCTCTATTAAGCTCTCGGGCACCATAGGATTAATTTCCATTGCTTTTTTCCCCATCAAGGTTACGACCAAATTGCCTAATGTTGCCAAGGCTTTTTCTGATGTTTCTTTAACTGAGGAGAGCCTCAAGAGATTGTTGACTACTACTCCATTTGACACCAAAGTATCTGCATTGTCTAGCATTGTGGAAAGATTGTACAATGTACCCAAACATAGCTCTTTTGTGCCAAAATTTGAATCTGATTCAAGAATGGAGATGACAGACGGAATAATTTTCGACGAATTTATAATTGGGAACTGGCTGTTGGCGAGGGAAGAAATGGACAGGATTAGTTGTGCACAATCATGCCTTGTTTCTTCTTCTAAAACACCCATGTTTTCGGGTAGTTTTGATAAGATTCCTGCCTCCATCACCAGAGCTTTGTTCCTGGAATATAAATAAATATTAATTAATTAAGAGATCAGGCTGCAGCCCCAAAGTCCCATTTCTTTGTACAAACTTCTTGAAAGAAAGAATGATAAATAAATGAGAAAATATATATATTATATTATATAAATGTTATGTAGTTGTCAGCAAGATTCTTTAAAATCAGATTTAAATTAAATAAATATATAAGTTGAGTCTCATAAACTATAAATTTATGTCCTTAAATAAGTATCTTGTCTGCCTAACTAGTGTTTTGCCACCTGCAACTCCTCCTACCCCCATGGAGTTTAGTGGACAAGTCAGTGTGGCTGTGGCCTAACAGATTCATAGTCGTCCCATGCATGTATTTGATCATTTTAATTAATTAAAACTATTTCTTTGTCTTCAATAATATATATATATATATATATATATATTATTTAGTTAAAGAGAGATTTGTAATTATTTTGACAACTTATATAATAAGTTATTTCCTACTCATAACTAGTGGACCACTGGTGATGGCACATAGTGCTTCTCCCATTTGAGATATATAACATGTTTGAAGATAAAAAGTCAAGTAGACCCAACTACAATGTCATCCACCTACACCTAGTTAATTATCCATTATTTTTCTCCACTTAATTGCTAAAATTTTAGTTTTGGATGAATGAATTAAACCAAATTGATATTAATTTTTCTAGTCATAATATTATGCCAGATAATAATTACTCATGATCATTCTATATATTTAATTTGACTAAATTAAGTTAAATACAAAGTTAATTAAGGCTCTAAGCTCGACTCTTTCGAATCCCAACTGGTAAAATAGCAAGAAAAAAAAAACCCGTAAAAATATTGTCTAAAAGTTAGGTGAACTGGACCCAATGGATTCTTAGACAAACATAATAGCCAAGAATAAGGACCTAATTAGGGCAGAAACCAATATTATCAGTTAAGTTAAGTGGATAAAATGTCTTGCAAAAGTCAAAACTGGCAACTGAGCTACATACATGTTGGATTACATTATTGTTATTTAAATTAGTTATAATTTCATTCAAAATCTTACCACATCAGTTGTTCATTCTATTTTAATAAAATAATTAAATATAATTTTTTTTATTCAATGAGATTAAATCATTTTATTCTCGTCCATCGTTAAATATACATATTATATTCATGACTTTACCTAGACCAATTTCAAGTTTCATGACAAAATTAATTATACTTCCAATATTCTATAAAAAAATCTAGTTTAGATTCAATTTGTGAAAATTTAAATTTCAATTCATGTAAATTAATTTGATAACGTAATAGTTGATATCTTGAACTACTTTAAAAAATATCAGTTAATACAAAATTATTATTTTAAACATAAAAATAAATATTCACATGAATTTTAAAATTAACTATAATGAAAGTTAAATAGACTCATTTTGGTAAACAGAAGAGTATATACCAAAGAAAAATATTAATAAATTCTATATATGAAAAAATTATATATAACTTACGTGTAAGTTCCATTAGCTAGCTCAATTAATGCTTGAACCGCCAACCTCCGTCGCGCCACCACATCCGATCCAACCATCTCCACAAGAGGCGGAATAACCCCGAGCTCTGCCATGGATTTCCGCCGCTTCAAGTCTTCTCCGGCGAGTCGTTTAATATCTCCGGCCGCCACCTCCTTCTCTTCCCAGCTCCCAAAGTGGAGTCTCTTGACAGACTTGTGCAAAACCACCCAATCATCCTCCTCACTTTCCCTCTCCATTTTCTTTTCTTGCTTTGTTTCTTGATCACAATTCATATCTATAACCCTTGCTTTATTGGGCTGATGATCAGACGGTTCGCATCGTTTGTTGGAGCTCTTGAGCTGGAGGAACCGTTTGATTCGGGTAAAGAATCGTAGCTTTGTGTGAGCCAAATGCCAAGTTGAAGAATTAGACATTTTAATTTGCCTTAATTCCTTCTAGAGACTAGAGAGAGAGAGAGAGATTGATTGTAACTTAATGTTTTTATTGAGGGACTTGTTCATATATATATATATATATATGTCTCTTTTTGTGGACTTTTAGAGGGAGAAATTTGGAGAGAGAATCTGATAATTATAGTAGAAGACTTTGAGGTAAGAAACAAAGAGAGCACATGCAGAGTCAGAATAGTGTCGATCTGTTACATACTAGTAGTACGATATTATGGGATACATTTAAATACCGTATGGATGGACTTACATTTTGGATTCAGTGAAACTGTATTTCCAACAATACCCTTGTGTTTTTCTTCATATTACAAACATGCCATTGAAAATCGGACCGTTATTTATACCCCCACCATTGTTAGTTGTTAGGCATGAGTTTATTATAATCAAATTTAGGAGGCTAAGGAACTTGATTTACATAATGGTATTTATTTAACGTGGTGGTGTATATGAACCTGAAATGTTTCTACCCAATCCAATAAACAGTTGGACTACTTGGCGGCTGCACCACTTTAATTTCTGATTAATTCAAGTCTCAGGAATATACTTCATTTGTTTAAAAATTAGAGGTATTTTATCGTAAAAATATATTTTTAATTTTAAATTATAAATTAAAATAATAAATATTTGTAGCATTTCATTACTTAATTATATCAAGTTCATATCATGTCGAGATAATGCAGATTTTTTTTTTCTTTTTGCAAAATTGGATCTATATATCTTATTTAATATTTGGTTTAGAATTACTCTAATCCTCTAATTATCCCTTGAAAGAAACCAAATAGTTTCAAATTTAGAAATTTTAAAGTTAGAGGAAGATCCGACGGTGATCATTAACCCTTTTATTGAAGTGTTTCCGATAGTGCCTTGCTTTAAGGACACCCCGCTAAAGTTGTTTCACATTCCATGAATACGACGTTTTAGAGAAAATAATTGTCTATAATATCCTTTATCATATACTTATCTCATACTTTTTCTCATGTGTAATATTTTTTAGGGGTAATTTTGAGTATCAAGGATGCACCAAAATTCGATTAGGATCAGGTATTTGATGATGCGATTAATTGCAGCAGCAGTGCTTATTATCATAATTATTAGAGAAGCTAGACAGGACCAGTTCATCCAATTAATGGAATCTGGAAGGCGTAGTGGAAATTCCACTAAAATTGAGCCTTAATTAAGGTAGAGCCAGAGGGCATTGGTTTGGTTTGGTTTGGCTTGTGGCCTGCGGGTGACGAGACGTGCATGACGTTTTTGTACCAATCTCGTCTTTATTGAGGTGTAATGCCATTAAAGTATTACTCAACTCAACTCTGAGCCGCATGCATTAAACACATGGGATGAAGATATATTGGAGTATATCCCTAATAGTTCAAATCAAAACCCATTCTTATTCATAATTTCTTCCTTTTTAATATAAGTCATTTTAGAATTGTACATAAATATTAAAAAAATAATTGTATAATATTAAATTTAATATTAATTATTTATATTACTCTTGTATTAGAAAAATAGAGTGCTATTTATTAAACAAAAAATAGTAAAAGAACCAAAATTATATTTATTACTTGGGATAGTATTGAAAACTAAACAATTAATACTTATTTGAAATTCTCAAACGACTTATATTAAAAAAATAAAAATAATTTTTTAAAACGACTTAATATTAAGTAACAGAGGGAGTAGTAGGCAGTAGCCATACAAATTGTTTGTCTACTTTTTCTTTTGATTTTATCATTTTCCTTAAGGAATGATTGATTTAGAATTAATGCCGGTGCTTCTCTTAGAGTATTAACAACAGTTTCTTTAATCAACTCTTTATCTCCAATTTTAAAGAATACATTAACAAATCATTATCCAACAACTTTCTTATTCTTATTTGATTCTCTATTTTAATCCTTATATAGGATTTTACTCCCCAGTATGAGGGAGTCAAAAGACCGTTCTCTATATACAAAATGACATTTCACACCCTCATTTAAGTGGACAACTCATCAATCATACACATCTTGACATTTTTTTACTACTTTATTTTAAATCATAAACTTAATATTGACTTATTTTTTAAAAATTAATTTCAAACGTATTCAAATTTAAAATTGATATAAATTTATTTAATTTATGTCAATATAATTATAAATATTATAAAAGTACTATTAATTATAAAATTTATTATTTTCAAAATTTAAATGTATCATATTAAATTTAAATTTAAAATATCACAAATTAACTTTTTAAAAGTTAATATTGATATCGATTCAACTACAATCTATTCAATATTCACCCCATAAATTACTTAAAATTTAAAATAAAATAAAATTATTTTAAAGTGGAATATAATTGATAAATTATACTTCTCTTTTATAAATTATAAGATTATTATTAATTTGATGTTTTGATTTGTTGGAACTTTTAAATTTTAACTTTTAATTTTATTATTTAAGGAAACAATATAAGAAAAGCTGTTGGGTACATAATGAAAAAATTGAATCCCTATTTTATATAATGACCCAATAACACTACGAATATGAATAAATGTAAGACCCCTAAAATTTTTTTAAATAAAAAGGAATTTCCTTTATTTATTATTTTGAAATAGTAAGGGTTGATTTGATTAATGTGGATAGTTAAGGGTTAAATACGCAAATATTTTAAAATAAGCAGTGGTTATAAAATATTCATTGTTGTTTGGAATATTCGTTTGGTGGTGGAATATTAAGATGCTGTCGAGAATATTAAATGCGATGAGCAAAACACCATATGTGGGCCCCATAACTGAAAAGCGATTGGATGAGGAAAACGACAAATATAAGTTGGTTAAAAATAACTGGCGTAAGTTATTACCATAATTAAGATCATTGGAATACCCGGTGGTTAAAATACGATATCTGGCGTGGTTCTTGCAATGAAGACACGGTATTGCACAATATTGTTGAATTATTGATCCAAACGTAAGAAGGCACTTACTCAATAATTTTCACGGTGAGTTCTTCGCTTCGATATTTTATTTTATTGATTCAATAATTGCTGCGTTGATATTTTATATTATTGTTGTTCAATAATTGTCACTTGCATTATTATCTCCATTATCGGTTCAATAATTCATATTATTTGAATAATATTATTAGATAGCATTATTAGCAATGTCTAGAAAGTTCATCAAGGAGAGGTTTGGTCACCTAATTGCGCCGCCAAGAAGGAGAAATCCTTATCTGAAAGCCCCCTTTCCTGAGGACTACTGGTTGTCATAAATGTGATTACGTAATATTATTTGTGAATAATTAATTATTGATTCATATGATAAGAAAATATTTATTTGATGTGGATATAAATGATGGATTTATTTATGTGGTTATAAGTGAAGGAATTAATGATGAGGTGTTTTATCGGTATTTGTTAAAATGGAGAACAAAATATGGGATTTTCGGAAAAATTAGTTTATTACTTGATTTTGTAAAATCCATAACTCTTTGTGTATAATGAGTTAAGAGATGAGCCATATATCAAAAGAAAGCCCTAGAAGTAAGCTAATCAGAAATTTGAATCACCCAAAAATTCTTTGTAGATATTTCGTGGTGAAATTTTGAATGAAATCGGTCCGAAGGACTAATAGTCCGAAAAATCGTTGTTCTTCACTATATTGCGTGAGTTATAAATTTTGATCCGACCGTTGGATCGTTGTAATTTTTGGATATGTTATACATACATAAGTTGAGTATATGTCCACAAATTTTGAAACGTTAAAAATGAACGAATGATTTGTTATGAATTTTAAGAGGTGGTGATTCTTGAAATTAGGTTTATAATTGATTTTGGTGGAAAATTCTAGAATTGAGTGGGCCCCACTTATGGTTGGTGAAAAAATGTGCTGAATTTTATTTCAAATGTGGTGGGTGGCAATAGTAGCGAGTAAAGCCATCGTGTGGCGAAAGTCAAGTCCGCTTTGGTAGCTAACATTTTCCTATAAATAGAGGGCTAAGTTAGAATTGAAAATCACACCAGAAACAAAGTTTTCTCTCTTTTTCTCTCTAGATTATCGAGTGTATTTTGTGAGTATTTAGATACTTGGTGAGTTCTTTGTTTCAAGACAAGTTTCATTCAAAGATCATTTCCCGCCTTTCCTTCCGGAAATCTTGATTCTTTGAGGTAAGGGATAGTAAGGGATGTTATTTTCTTCTCAGATGATATTATTTCTTTAATATCATTATCTTTGAAATATTGGTTGGAACTTTTATCAAATTTGGAACTTTTTCATGTCGGGTTACTATTCATGAGTTCTTATTCACGAGTTACTATTCATGAGTTACTATTTACGAGTTCTTATTCACGAGTACTATTCACGTAGCAGCGTGAAGATGTTTTTTGTGGAATTTCTATCTTTTGGTGTCGAGAGTTACTATTCACGTATCTGACTATTCACGTATACTGACTATTCACGAATACTGTGCACTATTCAAGAAAAATGAAAATTTTTCTTTTGTCCAAAATATCTATTTTGGATACTAGTTTCATTGTATCCATGTTTTGATCATTCTTGAATTTTACTTCACTATGATTATTTTTGAGGTATTTTTGGGCGTGGATAAAATAAAGTATCTAATCCTTAATCCTTAATCCTTGTCATTTTGTTTCACTTGGATTCGTTTCTTTAAAAATATTTTCATCATCCTCGATTTTAAATGATGATATTATTGAATATCTTTGGCTGTAGTAGTGCAAGATGAATGATTTCTGAAGAATATCTTTGGCACGTAGTGCAAAGATGAGCGGTGTTTAAATGAACATGACCGATCGATGAATATCTTTGGCCTTTAGTGCAAAGATGAACAGTGTTTGAGATGAACATGACCGATTGATGAATATCTTTGGCACATGGTGCAAAGATGAATATTTGATTTGAGAGGAATATTGATTGATGTTACGAGAGATAAAATATTGATGATGGATCGTTAAATTCATAGATTATAGTAGATTTCATTCTCTACGTAACTCTTCTATGAATTATTATTTCATTGCGAATATTGATCCGAAACTTGTTATACATTGTATTCTATCGATTTTTCCTCGTTGGAGACTAACGATAATTTATTGTATATTATCTTAGTCATAGTATTCTTCTTGAGCTAGTTGAGCTCACCCTTTTCCTTGTTGTTCCATTTTTCTTCTCGGGGAGGCGAGAATGTAAATGAGTACTTAGTCGGGGTATGGAATGAAGGTTTTAGAAAGGATTGTTTAGTAGTCCTCACCATTTTGTAAAATAATGTATCAATAATTATGATGGGGATTTATTTGCGTGTGGATATTGTCTGTAAGACAATATTATATTTAAACTCATTAATATATATTGTCGTATTTCACACGACATTTGTATTATTGAAGTTGTAGTTTGCTTCTTGTACCATGTATTTGGCGACTCAGAATGGGTGATGTGTATACCTATTTTGGGGGCGTCACAGTTGGTATCAGAGCTTAGGGATATGATCTCTGGCGGAGATCGGGGAATAGAACTAGGAGGGGAGAGACGAGTAAATCCTTCGCTAGTGTGTCCTACCTAAGCTTATTTGTTGGTTGGTCATAATATAGGGATATTATGTGATATATTGATTTCCTTAATTAACCCTTGTTTTATGGCGGTATTTGAGAATGTCGAATTGAGAATATTAATGATTAGAGTAAATGAGATCGTGGAGATGCTGTCTTTACCAACGAGGAGAACGTCTGCAAAAGTGGCAATGTTCCTCCCATGAACAACAATTACCACCGAAAGCGAGATGATGAATGATGGGATGTTTAGAAGTTTTTTGCGGTTTATGCAAAATCGACGAGGAGACTCGTGTTCAAAATCTGAGGAGAAATGATAGCAATTCACGGTGGTCACAAACAAGCGATTCGAAAGTTGGGACCACGAAATTTAAGGGAAAGCCGAGATCCGATCATGGCGGAAATATGGGTCAAAACAAATTACCAAGATATTCGATGTCTTGGGATGCGGGAGAGGAACAGAAGGTTCCATTCGCCACCTTTATGTTCCGTGGCGGCGATTACATGGTGGGAATCAGTGAAGCGTACCCATCCAATTTTCACTCGGCATGTCGTGGAGACGTTTGAGAAGCAGTTCAATGACAAGTACTTCCACGAAAGTATTCGCTCGTATGAAGGAAGTGGAGTTTATTAGACTAGAAAGCGAATAACATGGCGGTGTCCCAATACGAGGCGAAGTTCATGGAGTTATCCGAGTTTGCACCTCATTTGGTGGAGAATGAGGAACGTTATGGCGTGGATGTTTCGAGAGGTTTGAAACCCGGCATACGTCGAGATCTCATTTCTCATAAATTTTTCTCTATTCGAGATGTTGTCAGCGAGGCTCGGTTGTTAGAAGCGAGATAACGAGTACGTTCAACCGAGGGACCATAACCGAGGATCATATCAAGATAGCGATCATCGAATAACGATAACCAACGGAGAAAGAAGAATACTGAACAAAGCGGTAACCACTCGGTGGTAATCGTCGTAGCCGTGAAAATAGAAGCGAGTCGGGAGGAGATTTTAAAAGAGGAGATTCAACAACGACCATGTGAAGACGTCGGTCACCAGTAATAACTAGTTCTAAGGGAGGAGAACGACCACCGGTCGTATGTTATAAATCTGAAAGAGGGACATATCATTGGCGCCCACAACAGTTTTAAGGTATGCTATAATTGTGGAAAGAAGGACATATCGCTTCGAGATATGCGATATCGAAACCCACCAATGAGAATGGTGACTCAAAAGATCCCGAGAAAAGTCAAAGTCAACGATTAGGGAAAAGCGTTTATTGTGATCGTCAAAAATGCGAGGAACCCGAACGAAGTTAAGACGGGTTAGTTAATTATAAATTCTTGCGAAGTATATACCTTACTAGATATTGGTTCTACCCATTTTTTATCTCTCTTACTTACGCCAACGTTTGAACTTGACTACGGAGAAATTAAACTTTGACCTATCTGTGGAGACTCCATTAGGAGAAACTTTCATTACATCCGTTGTTTAAAAATCTTGCTTGATTCAAGTTGGCACTATCACATTACCAGTTAACCTTATTTCTATAGAGATATTTGCTTTTAAGGTTAACTACTCATCATGCCAAATTGATTGCTTTTGTAAGGTTGTTAGTTTTCATATTCCTAAGCAACTCATTTATTCAATTCAAGCAATCAAACCATTGTAGTCAAACATTTTCATATCAAGCCATGAAGTCATTCGTTTATTACGGATGTCAAGTTTTCTTAGTCCATGTTATGGATTTGAATAAAGACACGCCGATTTGAATAATATTCTGTTGTTATTGATTTTTCCCGACGTATTTCAAGAATTTCTTGGTTTACTCCCAAAGACCGATATTAAATTTTGTATCGACTTTGAACGGTAAGACAAAACTCATTTCTAAAATCTCATATCGAATGGCTCTATTGAACTTGAGAGTTAAAAATTCAACTATAAATTTGGTACTGAGCCTTTATCCGGTGACTTCCTTTGTGGAATTCACTAAGCGAACTTCTCTGTAGGGGCGTTATATTAGATGCGATAGTAAAGCGATAGGTGTCATTGTGACGTCTTATCCAAGATTGGGATATGAGTCACGATTGAGAGCAACCTAAGTCGATGTCGAAATCGTAGCTTTGAGGCTTAGTTGGTTATTATCGGAGATTCGTTGAAGGATATTCTC
Organism: Panax quinquefolius; assembly: GCA_020205615.1. NCBI lineage: Eukaryota > Viridiplantae > Streptophyta > Magnoliopsida > Apiales > Araliaceae > Panax > Panax quinquefolius. The sequence goes on from CM035163.1 coordinate 17,387,590, forward strand.
GAATCGCTATTCCATTAACGCAAATTGCGGTGACTCGTAGAAATACAAAATTCGAATGGAGCGAGGAATGTGGGAAGAGCTTGAAGAACTCGAGAGGAGACTCATTTCAAAGACATGTTACGACCATGCCATCCTCGAAAGCGAATGTGGTAGCTAACGTGTTGAGAAGAAGATCGATATCTGATCTGCATCTGATATTGTCAAAGACTAATTTCATATAATTTACAAATAATAGAGATGGAGATGAAAACTCTAGGTACCCACGTGATGATATATCTGAGTAGTATAATCGACTTTAATCGGTAAAGAAGTTAAAGTCTTTCAAGCCACCGAATTCCGGAGTGATGCGTATGAAGAAGAAAGTCTGAAGGAGCTATTCCTAAGCGAGAATTGATGAAGAAGGAATACTTGAGTCCACTCTGAGACTTTGTGTTCCTAACGACTCGATTTGAAGTACAAGATTATGATGGAGGCACACAATCGCCATTTGCAATCCATCCTGGAAGTCTTGAAATGTATCGTGATCTTGACATACATTTTGGTGGAGCAATATGAAGAGAGATCGCGCGTAGTTTATCTCGAGATGTTTAACTTGTCAACGTGTAAAGTGCGACATCTTGTACCTAAGGGTCCATTGCAACCACTTGAGATTCCGGAATGGAAGTGGGAACACATTACCACGAATTTCATTACTAATCTTCCCAAGGTTTCTCAAGGCGTAGATGCGATTTGGGTTATTGTTGATAGATTAACCAAGTCTACTCATTTCTTCCGATCGAGAGACTTATTCCTTGAGCGTCTTTCTCGTATGTACGTAAATGAGATTATGAGATTGCATGGCATGCCAAGTATCCATAGTTTTAGATCGTGACCCAAGATTCACTTCATGATTTTGGGTTAGTTTGTAGAAAAGCTATGGGCACAATTCTGATTATTTGGCATACCATCCTCAAAACGGATGGGCAATCGAAAGGACTACTCAAACTCTTGAAGATATATTAAAACTCATGTCCTAGATTTCAAAGGAAGTTGGGATAAGTACTTGCCATTGGTGGAATTCTCATCATACAAACAATAGTTATTAAACAAATATAGGCATGGTTCCATTCGAAGCATTATATGAGCGAAAATGTCGTTTCCAATATGTTGGGATGAGGTGGGTGAAGCAACATTGTTGGGACCCGAGTTAAGATGCGATATGACTCAAGAAAAGATCCAAATGATTCGACAACGTATACTGAAACGGCACAAGATCGACAAAAGAGTTATGCGGATCTTCATCGAAAGGACGTGGAATTTAGTGTAGGGGATCATGTATTGTTGCGAGTTACTCCATGGAAGGGAGTTACAAGATTTGGGAAGAGAGAAAGCTCGATCCACGATTTATCGGTCCATTTCAAATTCTTGACCGAGTAGGAAATGTAGCCTATGAGACTTGCGTTACCTCAAAGTATGTCTCGTGTTCATAATGTGTTTCACATATCATGTACTTCGTAAATATGTGAAAGACCCGAACCACGTTATAGAGTTAGAAACCGGATGAGATAGCCAAGACTTAACGTATGAGGAGGTACTGTCAAGATCTTGGATAGGAAGGAGCATGTCCTACGCCAAGAAAGGTCATACCACAAGTTAAAGTTTTGTGGAGGAATCATGCTATAGAGGAAATGACACTGGAGTTGGAAACGGAAATGAAAGCGAGGTATCCTCACCTTTTCAAAACACCGAGTATGCGTCACGTCGAATTTCGAGGACGAAATTTCATAAGGAGGGAGGTTGTAAGACCCCAAATTTTTTAAATAAAAAGAATTTCCTTTATTTATTATTTTGAAATAGTAAGGGTTGATTTGATTAATGTGGATAGTTAAGGTTAAATATGCAAATATTTTAAAATAAGCAAGTGGTTATAAAATATTCATTGTTGTCGGGAATATTAGTTTGGTCGTGGAATATTCGTATCTTTGTCGGAATATTAAATGCAACAATATGACCCATGTGTGGGCCCATAACTGAAAGCGATTGGATGAGGAAAATGACAAATATAAGTTGGTTAAAAATAACGGTAGTAGTTATTACTGTTAAGACTGTTGGAATACCGGTGGTTAAAATCTGATGTCTGGCGTGGTTGCATGAAGACACCAGATTGCACAATATTGTTGAATTATTGATCCTTACGTAAGAAGGCACTACTCAATAATTTTCACGATGAATTCTTATTCAATATTTTATTTTATTGATTCAATAATTGCTTTGCGTTGATATTTTATATTATTGTTGTTCAATAATTGTCCTTTGCACATTATCTCCATTATCGGATCAATAATTCATATTATTTGAATAATATTATTAGATAGCATTATTGGCAATGTCTAGAAAGTTACATCAAGGGAGAGGTTTGGTCACCTAATTGCGGCGCTTGATGAGAGAAATCCTTATCGGAAAGCCCCTCTTTCCCAGAGCACTTTGGTTGTCATAAATGTGATTACGTAATATTATTTGTGAATAATTAATTATTGATTCATATGATAAGAAAATATTTATTTGATGTGGATATAAATGATGGATTTATTTATGTGGTTATAAGTGAAGGAATTAATGATGAGGTGTTTTATCGGTATTTGTCGAAATGGAGAACAAAATATGGGATTTTCGAAAAAATTAGTTTATTACTTGATTTTGTAAAATCCATAACTCTTTAATATATAATGAGTTAAGAGATGAGCCATATATCAAAAGAAAGCCCTAGAAGTAAGCTAACTGTAGAAATTTGAATCACCCAAAAATTCTTTGTAGATATTTCGTGGTGAAATTTTGAATGAAATGGTCCGAAGGACTAATAGTCCGAAAAAATCGATGTTCTTCACTATATTAAGTGAGTTATAAATTTTGATCCGACCGTTGGATCGTTGTAATTTTGGATATGTTATACATACATAAGTTGAGTATATGTCCACAAATTTTGAACCGTTAAAATGAACGAATGATTTGTTATGAATTTTAAGAGGTGGTGATTCGGAAATTAGGTTTATAATTGATTTTGGTGGAAAATTCTAGAATTGAGTGGGCCCCACTTATGGTTGGTGAAAAAATGTGCTGAATTTTATTTCAAATGTGGTGGGTGGCAATAGTAGCGAGTAAAAGCCATCGTATTAGCAGTCAAAGTCTGCCTTGGTAGTGCTAACATTTTCCTATAAATAGAAATTTAAGTTAGAATTGAAAATCACACCAAAACAAAGTTTTCTCTCTTTTCTCTAGATTATCGAGTGTATTTTGTGAGTATTTAGATACTTGGTGAGTTCTTTGTCAAGATACAAGTTTCATTCAACATCACTTGAGCCTTTCCTTAGAAGTCTTGATTCTTTGAGGTAAGGGATAGTAAGGGATGTTATTTTCTTCTCGAGATGATATTATTTCTTTAATATCATTATCTTTGAAATATTGGTTGGAACTTTTTATCAAATTTGGAACTTTTTCATGTCGGGGTTACTATTCATGAGTTCTTATTCACGAGTTACTAATCATGAGTTACTATTTACGAGTTCTTATTCACGAGTACTATTCAATGAAGCGTGAAGATGTTTTTGTGGAATTTCTATCTTTTGGTGTCTGAGTTACTATTCACGTGATACTGGCCTTATTCACGTATCTGAGACTATTCACGAATCTGACACTATTCATAGAAAAATGAAAATTTTTCTTTTGTCCAAAATATCTATTTTGGATACTAGCTTTTGATTGTATCCATGTTTTGATCATTCTTGAATTTTACTTCACTATGATTATTTTTGAGGTATTTTTGGACGTGGATAAAATAAAGTCTGAATCCTTAATCCTTAATCCTTGTCATTTTGTTTCAATTTGGATTCGTTTCTTTAAAATATTTTTTATCATCCTCGGTCTTAAATGATGATATTATTGAATATCTTTGGCACAGGTCACGAAAGATGAATGATTTCTGAAGAATATCTTTGGCACCAGAGTGCAAAGATGAGCGGTGTTTAAATGAACATGATGGTGAAGTGATGAATATCTTTGGCCTTTAGTGCAAAGATGAGCAGTGTTGAGATGAACATGACCGATTGATGAATATCTTTGGCCTCAGTAGTGCAAAGATGAATATTTGATTTGAGAGGAATATTGATTGATGTTACAGGATAAAATATTGATGATGGAATGTTAAATTTATAGATTATAGTAGATTTCATTCTCTACGTAACTCTTACATGAATTATTATTTCATTGCGAATATTGATCCGAAACTTGTTGTCTATTGTATTCTATCAGATTTTTCCTGTTGGAGACTAACGATAATTTGTTGTATATTATCTTAGTCATAGTATTCTTCTTGAGCTAGTTGAGCTCACCCTTTTCCTTGTTGTTCCATTTTTCTTCTCGGGAGGCGAGAATGTAGCGAAGTCTTAGTTGGGGTATGGAATGAAGGTTTTAGAAAGGATTGTTTAGTAGTCCTCACCATTTTTGTAAAATAATGTATCAATAATTATGATGAGGGATTTATTTGCGTGTGGATATTGTCTAGAAGACAATATTATATTTAAACTCATTAAGATATATTGTCGTATTTCACACGACATTTGTATTATTGAAGTTGTAGTTTGCTTCTTGTACCATGTATTTGGCGACTTCGAAATGGGTGATGTGTATACTATTTTGGGGGCGTCATGATTAATATCGAGCTTAGGGATATGATCTCTGGCGGAGATCGGGGAATAGAACTAGGAGGAGAGGCAGAGTAAATCCTTCGCTAGTGTGTCTACTAAGCTTATTTGTTGGTTAGTCATAATATATAGGATATTATGTGATATATTGATTTCCTTAATTAACCCTTGTTTTATGGCGGTATTTGAGAATGTCATTGAGAATATTAACGATGGAGTAAATGAGACCGAGTGGAGATGCATCTTTTACCAACGAGGAGAAACGTCTGACAGTTTGGCAATGTTCCTCCCGTGAACAACACCTTTGAAAGCGATGATGAATGAGGGGATGTTTAGAAGTTTTTGCGCTTTATGCAAAATCGAATTTGAGGAGACTCGTGTTCAAAATCTGAGGAGGAAATGATAGCAATTCACGGTGGTCACGACCAATTTGTAAGACCGAAAATTTTTAAATAAAAGGAATTTCCTTTATTTATTATTTTGAAATAGTAAGGGTTGATTTGATTAATATGGATAGTTGAGGGTTAAATACGCAAATATTTCAAAATAAGCAGTGGTTATAAAATATTCATTTTGTCGGGGAATATTCGTTTGGTCGTGGAATATTAAATGCTTTGTTGGGGAATATTAAATGCGACGGTAGCGACCATGTATGGGCCCCATAACGGAAAGCGATTGGATGAAGAAAATGACAAATATAAGTTGGTTAAAAATAACGGCGTTAGTTATTCTGATTAAGATTTGTTGGAATACCGGTGGTTAAAATACGATGTCTGGCGTGGTTGCACAAAGATAGCACCAGTATTACGCATGATTGTTGAATTATTGATCCTTACGTGAAGAAGGCACTTTTCATAATTTTTTACGGTGAATTCTTGTTCAATATTTTATTTTATTGATTCAATAATTGCTTTGCGTTGATATTTTATATTATTGTTGTTCGATAATTGTCACTTTGCACATTATCTCCATTATCGGATCAATAATTCATATTATTTAAATAATATTATTAGATAGCATTATTGGCAATGTCTAGAAAGTTACATCGAGGAGAGGTTTGGTCACCTAATTGCAAGGCTTGATGAAGGAGAAATCCTTATCGGAAAGCCCCTCTTTCCAGGAACGGCTTTGGTTGTCATAATTGTGATTACGTAATATTATTTGTGAATAATTAATTATTGATTCATATGATAAAGAAATATTTATTTTATGTGGATATAAATGATGGATTTATTTATGTGGTTATAAATGAAGAAATTATTGTTGAGGTGTTTTATCGATATTTTACTGCAGTTGGAGGTATTAAAAATTAAATCGGGGTTTTTTGAGATATATTGCGGGGATTATAATTTTAATCCGACCGAATTGGATTGTGGTAATTTTTGGATATGTTATACATATATAAGTTGAGTATATGTCCACAAATTTTGAACCGTTAAAATGTACGAATGATTTGTTATGAATTTTAAGAGGTTATACGATTCGAAAATTAGGGTTATAATTGATTTTGGTGGAAAATTCTAGAATTGAGTGGGCCCCACTTGTGGTTGGTGAAGAAATGTGCTGAATTTTATTTCAAATGTGGTGGGTGGCAATAGTAGCGAGGTAAAGCCATCGTAAAGCAGTCAAGTCTCTTGGTTACGGGCTAACATTTTCCTATAAATAGAGGGCTAAGTTAGAATTGAAAATCACACGAAAACAAAGTTTTCTCTCTTTCTCTCTCTATATTATTGAGCGTATTTTGTGAGTATTTAGATACTTTGAGAGTTCTTTGTTCAAAGTCTGAAGTTTCATTCAAAGATCACTCCTTGAATCCTTTCCTTCCGAAAATCTTGATTCTTTGAGGTAAGGGATATTATTTTTTTTTCAGTAATGATATTATTTCTTGATATCATTATCTTTGAAATGTTGATCGATGTTTTATCAAATTTGGAACTTTTTCATGTGAGGTTACTATTCATGAGTTACTATTCACGAGTTACTATTCATGATTCTTATTCACGAGTTCTTATTCACTGATCTTATTCACGAAGCGTGAAGATGTTTTGTGGAATTTCTATCTTTTGGTGTCGGATTTACTATTCATGTATACGGTCTTATTCACGTATCTGAAGACTATTCACGATATCTGACCACTATTCACGATATCTGCACTATTCACCAAAAAAATAAAATTTCTTCTTTTTGTCCAAAACATCTATTTTGGATACTAAACTTTTGATTGTATCCATGTTTTGATCATTCTTGAATTTTACACCACCGTGATTATTTTTTGGGGTATTGTTGGACATGGATAAAACAAAAGTACTAATCCTTAATCCTTAATCCTTGTCATTTTGTTTCACCGGATTCGTTCTTTAAAAATATTTTTCATCATCCTCGGTCTTAAATGATGATATTATTGAATATCTTTGGCACAGTAGTGCAAAGATGAATGATTTCTGAAGAATATCTTTGGCTCAGTAGTGCAAAGATGAGCAGTGTTGAGATGAACATGATAGATCGATTAATATCTTTGGCTGTAGTGCAAAAGATGAGCAGTGTTTTAAATGAACATGACTAATCGATGAATATCTTTGGCACATAGTGCAAAGATGAATATTTGATTCCGGATGTATATTGATTGTTGTTACGGGGATAAAAGATGAGCGATGAACTTTTAAATTCATACATAGAAGATAGTAGTTTGCATTCTCTACTTAACTCTTCTAATGAATTATTATTTCATTGCTGAATATTGATTGAAAATTTGTTGTCTATCAGATTCTATTAAATTTTTCCCCTTTGAAGACTAACGATAATTTGTTGTGTATTATCTTAGTCATAATATTCTTTCTTGAGCTAGTTGAGCTCACCCTTTTCCTTTTGTTCCATTCTTCTCGTGGAGGCGAGAATATAAGCGAGTACGAGTGGGGTATGGAATGAAGGTTTTAGAAAGGATTGTTTAGTAGTCCTCACCATTTTGTAAAATAATGTATCAATAAATGTGATGAGGATTTATGTGAGTATAAATATTATCTGAAGATAATATTTGTATTTAAACTCACAGCTTTCTTGTTGTAAATAATAAAGTTGTAGTTGTTTACGTACCATGTATCGACAACTCGAATGGGTGATGTATACCTATTTTGGGGGCGTCACAAGCGATTCGAAGTTGGGACCACGAATTTAAGGGAAAGCGAGATCCGATCATATCACGGCGGAAACATGGGTCAAGCAAATTACCAAGATATTCGATGTCTTGGGATGCACGGGAGGAACGAGAAGGTTCCATTCGCCACCTTTATGTTCCGTGGGCGAAGCGACATGGTAGAAATCATGAAGCGTACCCATCCAAATTTTCGGCGTGTCGTGGGAGACGCTTTTGAAGCAGCCTCAATGACAAGTACTTCCACGAAAGTATTCGTCGTATGAAGGAAGTGGAGTTTATTAGACTAGAGCGAGAATAACATGACGGTGTCCCAAAGACGAAAGAAGTTCGCGGAGTTATCGAGTTCGCACCTCATTTGGTGGAGAATGAGAGAGTGTATGGCGCGATGTTTCGAGAGGTTTGAAACCCGACATACGTCGAAGATCTCATTTCTCATAAATTTTTCTCTATTCGAGGATGTTGTCAAGGGCTCGATTGTTAGAGGCGAGATAACGAGTACGTTCAACCGAGGGACCATAACCAGGATCATCACAAAGAAGATAGCGAATATCGAATAACGATAACCACGGAGAAAGAAGAATCTGAATAAAGGCGGTAACTACTCTCGTGTGTAATCGTGGCCATGAAAATAGAAGAAGCGAGTGGGAGGAGATTTTAAAAAGAGGAGATTCAACAACGACCATGTGAAGACGCCGTCGGTACCTGTAACAACTAGTTCTAAGGGAGGAGAACGACCACCGGTCATGTATGTTACAAATCTTGGGAAGAGGGACATATCATTGGCCGCCCTGACAGTTTAAGGTATGCTATAATTGTGGAAAAGAAGGACATATAGCTCGAGATTATGCGATATCGAAACCCACCCCAAATGAGAATGGTGACTCAAAAGATCCCCTGTAAAAGTCAAAGTCAACGATTCCGGAAGGCGTTTGTTGTGGTCGGTCAAAATCGAGGAACCCGAACGTTAGCACGCAGGTTAGTTAATTATAAATTCTTACGAAGTATATATACCTTACTAGATATTGGTTCTACCCATTCTTTTATCTCTCTTACTTACGCTCAACGTTTGAACTTGACTACGGAGAAATTAAACTTTGACCTATCTGTGGAGACTCCATTAGGGAGAAACTTTCATTACATCCGTTGTTTAAAAATCTTGCTTGATTCAAGTTGGCACTATCACATTACTGTTAACCTTATTTCTATAGAGATATTTGCTTTTAAGGTTAACTATTCATCATGCCAAATTGATTGCTTTTGTAAGGTTGTTAGTTTTCATATTCTAAGCAACTTTATTCAATTCAAGCAATCAAACCATTGTAGTCAAACATTTTCATATCAAGCCATGAAGTCATTCGTTTATTACGGATGTCGAGTTTTCTTAGTCCATGTTATGGATTTGAATAAAGACACGTCGATTTGAATAATATTCTGTTGTTATTGATTTTTCCCGACGTATTTCTGAAGAATTTCTTGGTTTACTCCCAAAGATCGATATTAAATTTTGTATCGACTTTGAACCCGTGACAAAACTCATTTCTAAAATCTCATATCGAATGGCTCTATTGAACTTGAGATTTAAAATTCAACTATAGAATTTGGTACTGAGCCTTTATCTGGTGACTTCCTTTGTGGAATTCACCTAAGCCGAACTCTCTGTAGGGGCGTTATATTCGATGCGATAAGTAAAGCGATAGGTGTCATTGTGACGTCTTTATCCAAGATTGGGATATGAGTCACGATTGAGAGCAACCTAAGTCGATAATCGAAATCGTAGCTTTTTCAAGCTTAGTTGGTTATTATCGGAGATTCGTTGAAGGATATTCTCGAATCGCTATTCCATTAACGCAAAATGACTCGTAGAAATACAAAATTCAATGGAGCAAGGAATGTGGGAAGAGCTTCAAGAACTCAAGAGAGACTCATTTCAAAGACATGTTCGACCATGCCATCCTGGAAAAGCGAGCGTGGTAGGTGACGTGTTGAGAAGAAGATCGTATATCAAGTACGCGTCACGATATTGTCAAAGACTAATTTCAGATAATTTACAAATAATAGAGATGGAGATGAAAACTCTAGGTACCCACGTGATGATATCTGAGTATAATCGACTTTAATCGGTAAAAAGTAAAGTTCGCTCAAGCCAATCACCCGGAGGCGTGCGTATGAAGAAGAAAGTATAAGAAGGAGCTATTCCTAAGCGAGAATTGATGAAGAAGGAATACTTGAGTCCACTCTAGACTTTGTGTTCCTAACGACTGATTTGAAGTACAAGATTATGATGGAGGCACATAACACGCCATTTGCAATCCATCCTGGAAATCTTCGAAATGTATCGTGATCTTGACATACATTTTGGTGGAGCAATATGAAGAGAGAGATCGCGTGGTTTATCTCGAGATGTTTAACTTGTCAACGTGTAAAGGCGGAGCATCTTGTACCTAAGGGTCCGTTGCAACCACTTGAGATTCCTAAATGGAAGTGGAACACATTACCCTCAATTTCATTACTAATCTTCCCAAGGTTTCTCAAGGCATAGATGCGATTTGGGTTATTGTTGATAGATTAACCAAGTCTACTCATTTCTTCCGACACGAGAGACTTATTCCTTGAACGCCTTTCTCGTATGTCGTAAATGAGATTATGAGATTGCATGGCATGCCAAGATCCATAGTTTTAGATCGTGACCCAAGATTCACTTCATGATTTTGGGTTAGTTTGTAGAAAAGCTATGGGCACGAATTTACGATTCGGTTTGGCATACCATCCTCAAAGCGGATGGGCAATCGAAAGGACTACTCAAACTCTTGAAGATATATTAAAACTCGTGTCCTAGATTTCAAAGGAAGTTGGGATAAGTACTTGCCATTGGTGGAATTCTCATACAAACAATAGTTATTAAACAAATATAGGCATGGTTCCATTCAAGCATTATATAGGATCGAAAATGTCGTTCTCCAATATGTTGGGATGAGGTGGGTGAAGCAACATTGTTGGGACCCGAGTTAAATGCGTATGACACCGAAAAGATCCAAATGATTCGACAACGTGTACAAACGGCACAAGATCGACAAAAGAGTTATGCGGATCTTCATCGAAAGGACGTGGAATTTAGTGTGGGGGATCATGTATTGTTGCGAGTTACTCCATGGAAGGGAGTTACAAGATTTGGGAAGAGGAAAAGCTCAATCCACGATTTATCGGTCCATTTCAAATTCTTGACCGAGTAGGAAATGTAGCCTATAGACTTGCGTTACCTCAAAGTATGTCTAAGTGTTCATAATGTGTTTCACATATCTCATTATCAAATATGTGAAAGACCAACCACGTTATAGAGTTAGAACCGGATGAGATAGCCAGAAGACTTAACGTATGAGGAGGTACCGCCAAGATCTTGGATAGGAAGGAGCATGTCCCACGCCAAGAAAGGTCATACCACAAGTTAAAGTTTTGTGGAGGAATCATGCTATATAGGAAATGACCCGGGAGTTGGAAACGGAAATGAAAGCGAGGTATCCTCACCTTTTCAAAATACTGAGTATCGTCGTCAATTTCGAGGACGAAATTTCATAAGGAGGGAAGTTGTAAGACCAAAAATTTTTTAAATAAAAAGGAATTTCCTTTATTTATTATTTTGAAATAGTAAGGGTTGATTTGATTAATGTGGATAGTTAAGGGTTAAATATGCAAATATTTTAAAATAAGCAAGTGGTTATAAAATATTCATTGTTGTTGTCGGGAATATTCGTTTGGTCGTGGAATATTAAATGCTTGTGGAATATTCGAATATTAAATGACGTGACAATGGCAGCCCATGTGTGGGCCCCATAACTGAAAAGCGATTGGATGAGAAAATGACAAATATAAGTTGGTTAAAAAATAACAGGCGTAAGTTATTCTGGCTTAAGATTTGTTGGAATACCCGGTGGTTAAAATACTGATGTCTGGCGTGGTTGCATAAAGATACTTTACCGGTATTACACAATATTGTTGAATTATTGATCCTTACGTAGTTAAGGCACTACTCAATAATTTTCCACGAGTGAGTTCTTGTTCAATATTTTATTTTATTGATTCAATAATTCTTTGCGTTGATATTTTATATTATTGTTGTTCAATAATTGTCACTTGCATTATTATCTCCATTATCGGATCAATAATTCATATTATTTGAATAATATTATTAGATAGCATTATTGGCAATGTCTAGAAAGTTACATCGAGGAGAGGTTTGGTCACCTAATTGCGGCGCTTGATGAGGAGAAATCCTTATCTGAAAAGCCCTCTCTTTCCTGAGGAGCTACTGGTTGTCATAAATGTGATTACGTAATATTATTTGTGAATAATTAATTATTGATTCATATGATAAGAAAATATTTATTTGATGTGGATATAAATGATGGATTTATTTATGTGGTTATAAGTGAAGGAATTAATGATGAGGTGTTTTATCGGTATTTGTTTGAAATGGAGAACAAAATATGGGATTTTCGTAAAAATTAGTTTATTACTTGATTTTGTAAAATCCATAACTCTTTATGTATAATGAGTTAAGAGATGAGCCATATATCAAAAGAAAGCCCTAGAAGTAAGCTAACTGTAGAAATTTGAATCACCCAAAAATTCTTTGTAGATATTTCGTGGTGAAATTTTGAATGAAATCGGTCCAAGGACTAATAGTCCAAAAAATCGGTGTTCTTCACTATATTAAGTGAGTTATAAATTTTGATCCGACCGTTGGATCGTTGTAATTTTTGGATATGTTATACATACATAAGTTGAGTATATGTCCACAAATTTTGAACCGTTAAAAATGAACGAATGATTTGTTATGAATTTTAAGAGGTGACTGATTCGGAAATTAGGTTTATAATTGATTTTGGTGGAAAATTCTAGAATTGAGTGGGCCCCACTTATGGTTGGTGAAAAAAATGTGCTGAATTTTATTTCAAATGTGGTGGGTGGCAATAGTAGCAGGTAAAGCCATCAGGTAGCAGGTCAAGTCCGCTTGGTAATTTAACATTTTCCTATAAATAGAAATTTAAGTTAGAATTGAAAATCACACCAGAAACAAAGTTTTCTCTCTTTTTCTCTCTAGATTATCGAGTGTATTTTGTGAGTATTTAGATACTTGGTGAGTTGCTGTTCAGTACAAGTTTCATTCAGCATCACTTCCGACCTTTCCTTCCGAAGTACTGATTCTTTGAGGTAAGGGATAGTAAGGGATGTTATTTTCTTCTCAGATGATATTATTTCTTTAATATCATTATGCTGAAATATTGGTTGGAACTTTTTATCAAATTTGGAACTTTTTCATGTCGGGGTTACTATTCATGAGTTACTATTCACGAGTTACTAATCATGAGTTACTATATTACGATTCTTATTCACGAGTACTATTAAATGAAGCATGAAGATGTTTTTGTGGAATTTTATCTTTTTGTGTCGGAGTTACTATTCACGTATCTGGCACTTTATTCACGATATCAAGACTTATTCACGAATCGGCACTATTCAATTAAAAATGAAAATTTTTCTTTTTGTCCAAAATATCTATTTTGGATACTAGCTTTGATTGTATCCATGTTTTGATCATTCTTGAATTTTACTTCACTATGATTATTTTTGAGGTATTTTTGGGCGTGGATAAAATAAAGTACGAATCCTTAATCCTTAATCCTTGTCATTTTGTTTCAATCGGATTCGTTTCTTTAAAAATATTTTCATCATCCTCGGTCTTAAATGATGATATTATTGAATATCTTTGGCTTTGTAGTGCAAGATGAATGATTTTGAAGAATATCTTTGGCACATAGTGCAAAAGATGAGCGGTGTTTAAATGAACATGACCGATGATGAATATCTTTGGCCTTTAGTGCAAAGATGAGCAGTGTTGAGATGAACATGACCAGATTGAGGAATATCTTTGGCACATGGTGCAAAGATGAATATTTGATTTGAGAGGAATATTGATTGATGTTACGGGGATAAAATATTGATGATGGACCGTTAAATTTATAGATTATAGTAGATTTTATTCTCTACGTAACTCTTACATGAATTATTATTTCATTGCGAATATTGATCAAAACTTGTTGTCTATTGTATTCTATCGATTTTTCCTGTTGGAGACTAACGATAATTTGTTGTATATTATCTTAGTCATAGTATTCTTCTTGAGCTAGTTGAGCTCACCCTTTTCTTGTTGTTCCATTTTTCTTCTCAGGAGGCGAGAATGTAGCGAAATACTTAGTCGGGGTATGGAATGAAGGTTTTAGAAAAGATTGTTTAGTAGTCCTCACCATTTTGTAAAATAATGTATCAATAATTATGATGGGGATTTATTTGCGTGTGGATATTGTCTAGAAGACAATATTATATTTAAACTCACATTATATATTGTCGTATTTCACACGACATTTGTATTATTGAAGTTGTAGTTTGCTTCTTGTACCATGTATTTGGCGACTCGAAATGGGTGATGTGTATACCTATTTTGGGGGCGTCACGGTTGGTATCGAGCTTAGGATATGATCTCCATGGAGATCGGGGAATAGAACTAGGAGGGAGAGACGAAATAAATCCTTCGCTGTGTGTCTACCTAAGCTTATTTGTTGGTTGGTCATAATATAGGATATTATGTGATATATTGATTTCCTTAATTAACCCTTGTTTTATGACGATATTTGAGAATGTCGAATGAGAATATTAACAAGGGGAGTAAATGAGACCGTGGAGATGCTGTCTTTACTGCTGAGGAGAGCGTCTGAAAGTGGCAATGTTCCTCCCGTGAACAACACCATTTGAAAGCGAGATGATGAATGAGGGATGTTTAGAAGTTTTTTTGCGGTTTATGCAAAATCGACGAGGGAGACTCGTGTTCAAAATACGGGAGAAATGATAGAATTCACGGTGTGTCACAAACCAAGTCAGAAGACCGAAATTTTTAAATAAAAGGAATTTCCTTTATTTATTATTTTGAAATAGTAAGGGTTGATTTGATTAATGTGGATAGTTAAGGGTTAAAATACGAAATATTTCAAAATAAGCAAGTGGTTATAAAATATTCATTTTGTTTGGGAATATTCGTTTGGTCGTGGAATATTCGTAATGCTTTCAGAATATTAAATGCGACAGGCAGCAAATGATGTAGGGGCCCCATAACGGAAGCGATTGGATGAAGAAACGACAAATATAAGTTGGTTAAAAATAACGGCGTAGTTATTACTGGTTAAGACCGTTGGAATACCGGTGGTTAAAATACGATGTACGCTGCGTGGTTGCAAGATACTTACACAGTATTGCATGTATTGTTGAATTATTGATCCTTACGTGAAAGGCACTACTCAATAATTTTTACAATGAATTCTTATCGCTCAATATTTTATTTTATTGATTCAATAATTCTTTGCGTTGATATTTTATATTATTGTTGTTCAATAATTGTCACCGCACATTATCTCCATTATCGGATCAATAATTCATATTATTTAAATAATATTATTAGATAGCATTATTGGCAATGTCTAGAAAGTTACATCAAGGAGAGGTTTGGTCACCTAATTGCATGGCGCCAAGATGGAGAAATCCTTATCGGAAAGCCCCTCTTTCCTCGAACTACCGGTTATCATAATTGTGATTACGTAATATTATTTGTGAATAATTAATTATTGATTCATATGATAAAGAAATATTTATTTTATGTGGATATAAATGATGGATTTATTTATGTGGTTATAAATGAAGAAATTATTGTTGAGGTGTTTTATCGGTATTTTACAGTTTGAGGTATTAAAAATTAAATCGGGGTTTTGAGATATATTATGGGGATTATAATTTTTAATCCGATGGTTGGATTGTGGTAATTTTGGATATGTTATACATATATAAGTTGAGTATATGTCCACAAATTTTGAACCGTTAAAATGTACGAATGATTTGTTATGAATTTTAAGAGGTGTCTGATTCAGAAATTAGGGTTATAATTGATTTTGGTGGAAAATTCTAGAATTGAGTGGGCCCCACTTGTGGTTGGTGAAGAAATGTGCTGAATTTTATTTCAAATGTGGTGGGTGGCAATAGTAGCGGTAAAAGCCATCGGTGTAGCAGTCAAGTCTGCTTTGGTAATTTAACATTTTCCTATAAATAGAGGGCTAAGTTAGAATTGAAAATCACACCAGAAACAAAGTTTTCTCTCTTTCTCTCTCTATATTATTGAGCGTATTTTGTGAGTATTTAGATACTTTGAGAGTTCTCTGTTCAGTACAAGTTTCATTCAGCATCACTTGAGCCTTTCCTCCGGAAATCTTGATTCTTTGAGGTAAGGGATATTATTTTTTTCAGAATGATATTATTTCTTGATATCATTATCTTTGAAATGTTGATCGATGTTTTTATCAAATTTGGAACTTTTTCATGTATAAAGTTACTTATTCATGAGTTACTTATTCACGAGTTCTTATTCATGAGTTACTATTCACGATTCTTATTCACGAGTACTATTCATGAAGCGTGAAGATGTTTTTGTGGAATTTCTATCTTTTGGTGTCGGATTTACTATTCATGTATACGGTCTTATTCACGTATCTGACCTATTCACGATATCTGGCACTATTCACGTATCTGTACTATTCACCAAAAAAAAAAAAATTTCTTCTTTTTGTCCAAAAACATCTATTTTGGATACTAGCTTTGATTGTATCCATGTTTTGATCATTCTTGAATTTTACACCACTGTGATTATTTTTGGGGTATTGTTGGACATGGATAAAACAAAGTACGAATCTTAATCCTTAATCCTTGTCATTTTGTTTCCTTTGGATTCGTTCTTTAAAAATATTTTCATCATCCTCGGTCTTAAATGATGATATTATTGAATATCTTTGGCTTTGTAGTGCAAAGATGAATGATTTCTGAAGAATATCTTTGGCACAGTGGTGCAAAGATGAGCAGTGTTGAGATGAACATGGTGATTGATTAATATCTTTGGCTGTAGTGCAAAGATGAGCAGTGTTTAAATGAACATGACTAATCGATGAATATCTTTGGCACATGGTGCAAAGATGAATATTTGATTCGAGATGTATATTGATTGTTGTTACGGGGATAAAAGATGAGCGATGAACTTTTAAATTCATACATAGAAGATAGTAGTTTGCATTCTCTACTTAACTCTTCTAATGAATTATTATTTCACGTGCGAATATTGATTGAAAATTTGTTGTCTATTGTATTCTATTAAATTTTTCCTGTTGAAGACTAACGATAATTTGTTGTGTATTATCTTAGTCATAATATTCTTTATTGAGCTAGTTGAGCTCACCCTTTTCCTTTTGTTCCATTCTTCTCGGGAGGCGAGAATATAGCGAGCCAGTGCAGTGGGGTATGGAATGAAGGTTTTAGAAAGGATTGTTTAGTAGTCCTCACCATTTTGTAAAATAATGTATCAATAAATGTGATGAGGATTTATGTGAGTATAAATATTGTCTAGAAGATAATATTTGTATTTAAACTCACAGTTTTTATGTTGTAATAATAAAGTTGTAGTTGTTTACATACCATGTATTGACAACTCGGAATGGGTGATGTATACCTATTTTGGGGCGTCACTGGCGATTCAAAGAGTTGGGACCACCGAAATTTAAGGGAAAGCGGATCCGATCATGGCGGAAACATGGGTCAAGCAAATTACCAAGATATTCGATGTCTTGGGATGCGGAGAGAAACAGAAGGTTCCATTCGCCACCTTTATGTTCCGCATGGCGGCAGACATCTTGGTGGGAATCATGAAGCGTACCATCCAAATTTGCACTTTTCGGCGTGTCGTAGGAGAGCGTTTGAAAAAGCGATTCAATGACAAGTACTTCCACGAAAGTATTCGTCGTATACGAAGGAAGTGGAGTTTATTAGACTAGAAGCGAGAATAACATGGCGGTGTCCCAATGACGGCGAAGTTTCGCGGAGTTATCGAGTTTGCACCTCATTTGGTGGAGAATGAGGAACGTATATGACGGATGTTTACGAGAGGTTTGAAACCCGACATACGTCGATATCTCATTTCTCATAAATTTTTCTCTATTCAGATGTTGTCAGCGAGGCTCAACATTAGGCGAGAGATAACGAAATACGTTCAACCGAGGGACCATAACCGAGGATCATACCAAGATAGCAGGTCATCGAATAACGATAACCCGGTAGGAGAAAGAAGAATCTGAGAAAAAAGCGGTAACTACTCTGGTGGTAATCGTGGCCATGAAAATAGAAGAAGCGAGTGGGAGGAGATTTTAAAAAGAGGAGATTCAACAACGACCATGTGAAGGCGTCGGCGCTGTAACAACTAGTTCTAGGGAGGAGAAACGACCATACGGTCAGACATGTTACAAATCTTGGAAAGAGGGACATATCATTAAACCGCCTGACAACAGTTTAAGGTATGCTATAATTGTGGAAAAGAAGGACATATAGCTCGAGATTATGCGATATCGAAACCCGATCCGGCGAGAATGGTGACTCAAAAGATGTCCCGAAAAAGTCAAAGTCAACGATTCCGGAAGAGCGTTTGTTGTGGATGGTCAAAATGCGAGAACGAGCGAAGTTAGCAGGTTAGTTAATTATAAATTCTTGCGAAGTATATACCTTACTAGATATTGGTTCTACCCATTCTTTTATCTCTCTTACTTACGCTCAACGTTTGAACTTGACTACGGAGAAATTAAACTTTGACCTATCTCGTGGAGACTCCATTAGGAGAAACTTTCATTACATCCGTTGTTTAAAATCTTGCTTGATTCAAGTTGGCACTATCACATTACTCGTTAACCTTATTTCTATAGAGATATTTGCTTTTAAGGTTAACTCTCTCATCATGCCAAATTGATTGCTTTTGTAAGGTTGTTAGTTTTCATATTCCTAAGCAACTGTTATTCAATTCAAGCAATCAAACCATTGTAGTCAAACATTTTCATATCAAGCCATGAAGTCATTCGTTTATTACGGATGTCAAGTTTTCTTAGTCCATGTTATGGATTTGAATAAAGACACGCGTCGATTTGAATAATATTCTGTTGTTATTGATTTTTCTGACGTATTTCTGAAGAATTTCTTGGTTTACTCCCAAAGATGATATTAAATTTTGTATCGACTTTGAACCCCAGATAAAAACTCATTTCTAAAATCTCATATCGAATGGCTCTATTGAACTTGATTTAAAAATTCAACTATAAATTTGGTACACGAGCCTTTATCTGGTGACTTCCTTTGTGGAATTCACTAAGCGAACTCTCTGTAGGGGCGTTATATTAGATGCGATAGTAAATCGATAGGTGTCATTGTGACGTCTTTATCCAAGATTGGGATATAGTCACGCGTTGAGAAGCAACCTAAGTCGATGTCGAAATACGTAGCTTTCAGAAGCTTAGTTGGTTATTATCGGAGATTCGTTGAAGGATATTCTCGAATCGCTATTCCATTAACGCAATGACTTTCGTAGAAATACAAAATTCGAATGGAAGCGAGGAATGTGGGAAGAGCTTGAAGAACTCGAGAGAGACTCATTTCAAAGACATGTTACGACCGTGCCATCCTGGAAAAGCGAACGTGGTAGGCGGCGTGTTGAGAAGAAGATCATTATCTGAAATCTGGCGTCGATATTGTCAAAGACTAATTTAGATAATTTACAAATAATAGAGATGGAGATGAAAACTCTAGGTACCCACGTGATGATATACTGAGTATAATCGACTTTAATCGGTAAAGTTAAAAGCTACTCAAGCCACCGGGCCGGAGTGATGCGTATGAAGAAGAAAGTATAAGAAGGAGCTATTAAGGCGAGAATTGATGAAGAAGGAATACTTGAGTCCACTCTAGACTTTGTGTTCTAACGACTCGATTTGAAGTCTGAAGATTATGATGGAGGCACACAATCGCCATTTGCAATCCATCCTGGAAGTCTTTGAAATGTATCGTGATCTTGACATACATTTTGGTGGAGCAATATGAAGAGAGATCGCGTAGTTTATCTCGAGATGTTTAACTTGTCAACGTGTAAAGGCGGAGCATCTTGTACCTAAGGGTCCGTTGCAACCACTTGAGATTCCTGGAATGGAAGTGGGAACACATTACCACGAATTTCATTACTAATCTTCCCAAGGTTTCTCAAGGCATAGATGCGATTTGGGTTATTGTTGATAGATTAACCAAGTCTACTCATTTCTTTGAAATCGAGAGACTTATTCCTTGAACGTCTTTCTCGTATATATGCGTAAATGAGATTATGAGATTGCATGGCATGCCGGTATCCATAGTTTTAGATCGTGACCCAAGATTCACTTCATGATTTTGGGTTAGTTGTGTAGAAAGCTATGGCGCAATTTACGATTCGATTTGGCATACCATCCTCAAACCGGATGGGCAATCGAAAGGACTACTCAAACTCTTGAAGATATATTAAAACTCTGTCCTAGATTTCAAAGGAAGTTGGGATAAGTACTTGCCATTGGTGGAATTCTCATACAAACAATAGTTATTAAACAAATATAGGCATGGTTCCATTCGAAGCATTATATGAGCGAAAATGTCGTTCTCCAATATGTTGGGATGAGGTGGGTGAAGCAACATTGTTGGGACCCGAAGTTAAATACGTATGACACCGAAAAGATCCAAATGATTCGACAACGTATACAAAGCGGCACAAGATCGACAAAAGAGTTATGCGGATCTTCATCGAAAAGGACGTGGAATTTAGTGTAGGGGATCATGTATTGTTGCGAGTTACTCCATGGAAGGGGAGTTACAAGATTTGGGAAGAGAGAAAGCTCGATCCACGATTTATCGGTCCATTTCAAATTCTTGGCCAAGAGTAGGAAATGTAGCCTATAGACTTGCGTTACCTCAAGTATGTCTCGTGTTCATAATGTGTTTCACATATCGTACTTAAATAAATATGTGAAAGACCAACCACGCGTTATAGAGTTAGAACCAGGATGAGATAGCCAAGACTTAACGTATGAGGAGGTACTGTCAAGATCTTGGATAGGAAGGAGCATGTCCTACGCCAAGAAAGGTCATACCACAAGTTAAAGTTTTGTGGAGGAATCATGCTATAGAGGAAATGACACGGGAGTTGGAAACGGAAATGAAAGCGAGGTATCCTCACCTTTTCAAAACACCAGAATGCGTCGTCAATTTCGAGGACGAAATTTCATAAGGAGGGAGGTTGTAAGACCACAAATTTTTTAAATAAAAAGGAATTTCCTTTATTTATTATTTTGAAATAGTAAGGGTTGATTTGATTAATGTGGATAGTTAAGGGTTAAATATGCAAATATTTTAAAATAAGCAAGTGGTTATAAAATATTCATTGTTGTCGGGGAATATTCGTTTGGTCGTGGAATATTAAATCTTTGTCGGGAAATATTAAATGCGACGCAAGCGATGTGTAATGGGCCCATGCATGTGAGCGATTGGATGAGGAAAATGACAAATATAAGTTGGTTAAAAATAACAGTACGTAGTTATTCTGAATTAAGGCATTGGAATACCCGTTGGTTAAAATCTGATGTCTGGCGTGGTTGCAGATGCTACCGGTATTGCACAATATTGTTGAATTATTGATCCTTACGTGAAGAAGCACTTTACTCAATAATTTTCACGATGAATTCTTGTTCAATATTTTATTTTATTGATTGAATAATTCTTTGCGTTGATATTTTATATTATTGTTGTTCAATAATTGTCAACGCATTATCTCCATTATCGGATCAATAATTCATATTATTTGAATAATATTATTAGATAGCATTATTGGCAATGTCTAGAAAGTTACGTCAAGGAGAGGTTTGGTCACCTAATTGCGGCGCCAAATGAGGAGAAATCCTTATCGGAAAGCCCCTCTTTCACTGAGGAGCGGCTGGTTGTCATAAATGTGATTACGTAATATTATTTGTGAATAATTAATTATTGATTCATATGATAAGAAAATATTTATTTGATGTGGATATAAATGATGGATTTATTTATGTGGTTATAAGTGAAGGAATTAATGATGAGGTGTTTTATCGATTATTTATCGAAATGGAGAACAAAATATGGGATTTTCGGAAAAATTAGTTTATTACTTGATTTTGTAAAATCCATAACTCTTTGTGTATAATGAGTTAAGAGATGAGCCATATATCAAAAGAAAGCCCTAGAAGTAAGCTAACTGTAGAAATTTGAATCACCCAAAATTCTTTGTAGATATTTCGTGGTGAAATTTTGAATGAATGGTCCAAAGGACTAATAGTCCGAAAAATCGGTGTTCTTCACTATATTAAGTGAGTTATAAATTTTGATCCGACCGTTGGATCGTTGTAATTTTGGATATGTTATACATACATAAGTTGAGTATATGTCCACAAATTTTGAACCGTTAAAATGAACGAATGATTTGTTATGAATTTTAAGAGGTGGTGATTAGGAAATTAGGTTTATAATTGATTTTGGTGGAAAATTCTAGAATTGAGTGGGCCCCACTTATGGTTGGTGAAAAAAATGTGCTGAATTTTATTTCAAATGTGGTGGGTGGCAATAGTAGCGAGTAAAGCCATCGGTAGCGGTCGAAGTGCAGCTTGGTAGATTAACATTTTCCTATAAATAGAGGGCTAAGTTAGAATTGAAAATCACACCGAAACAAAGTTTTCTCTTTTTCTCTCTAGATTATCGAGTGTATTTTGTGAGTATTTAGATACTTGGTGAGTTCTTTGTTAATCTGAGTTTCATTCAACATCACTTGAGACCTTTCCTTAGAAATCTTGATTCTTTGAGGTAAGGGATAGTAAGGATGTTATTTTCTTCTCGGATGATATTATTTCTTTAATATCATTATCTTTGAAATATTGGTTGGAACTTTTTATCAAATTTGGAACTTTTTCATGTCGGGGTTACTATTCATGAGTTCTTATTCACGAGAGTTCTAATCATGAGTTCTTATTTACGATTCTTATTCACGTCTTATTAATGAAGCATGAAGATGTTTTTGTGGAATTTCTATCTTTTGGTGTCGGAGTTCTTATTCACGTATCGGCCTTATTCACGTATCTGACACTATTCACGAATCTGGCACTTATTCAATTAGAAAAATGAAAATTTTTCTTTTTGTCCAAAATATCTATTTTGGATACTAGCTTTGATTGTATCCATGTTTTGATCATTCTTGAATTTTACTTCACTATGATTATTTTTGAGGTATTTTTGGACGTGGATAAAATAAAGTACGAATCCTTAATCCTTAATCCTTGTCATTTTGTTTCAATTTGGATTCGTTTCTTTAAAAATATTTTTATCATCCTCGGTCTTAAATGATGATATTATTGAATATCTTTGGCACATAGTGCAAGATGAATGATTCTGAAGAATATCTTTGGCACGTAGTGCAAAAGATGAGCGGTGTGTTTAAATGAACATGGCCGATGATGAATATCTTTGGCCTTTAGTGCAAAGATGAGCAGTGTTGAGATGAACATGACCGGATTGATGAATATCTTTGGCTGTAGTGCAAAGATGAATATTTGATTTGAGAGGAATATTGATTGATGTTACGAGGATAAAATATTGATGATGGATTTGTTAAATTCATAGATTATAGTAGATTTCATTCTCTACGTAACTCTTACATGAATTATTATTTCATTGCGAATATTGATCTGAAACTTGTTGTCTATTGTATTCTATCGATTTTTCCTGTTGGAGACTAACGATAATTTGTTGTATATTATCTTAGTCATAGTATTCTTCTTGAGCTAGTTGAGCTCACCCTTTTCCTTGTTGTTCCATTTTTCTTCTCGGG
Organism: Panax quinquefolius; assembly: GCA_020205615.1. Taxonomy (NCBI): domain Eukaryota; kingdom Viridiplantae; phylum Streptophyta; class Magnoliopsida; order Apiales; family Araliaceae; genus Panax; species Panax quinquefolius. The sequence goes on from CM035163.1 coordinate 17,411,240, forward strand.
GCGAGAATGTAAAGCGAGTCTTAGTCGGGTATATGGAATGAAGGTTTTAGAAAGGATTGTTTAGTAGTCCTCACCATTTTTGTAAAATAATGTATCAATAATTATGATGGGGATTTATTTGCGTGTGGATATTGTCTAGAAGACAATATTATATTTAAACTCACGTATATATATATTGTCGTATTTCACACGACATTTGTATTATTGAAGTTGTAGTTTGCTTCTTGTACCATGTATTTGGCGACTCAGAATGGGTGATGTGTATACCTATTTTGGGGGCGTCACAATAAATATAAGGAAACTGTTGTGAATGCTCTTATTATTTACTACTACTTCGTTAGTTCCACAAAAAGACGAGTCGCATCTGACTTTAAACCTAAATAATTGCCTAATTATAAAATTTAAATTGTGAGTTACATTAATTTTAATTTTAGAAAGAATAATTTGTTACTTATAAATACTTTGGTCAGCTTACAATATTAGTTATTGCATAATGATAATCAAATAAATTCACAATAATTTTATAAATTGATTAGAAAAATATTAAATAAAACTCTTTTTTATGAAACAAGGAATAATACTTCCCTAAAGTATTATTAATTATAACCTACAAGCATAAACTAGCAATGGCCAAAATTTATTATAACTTTGTGAGACCCAGATTTTATCAATAAAGATTTAAATTTTGTCAAAATAATTTTTAATATTATGGTGTGAATTTGAGATAATATTATAGTTGTGGGTAGTATTTATAAATTTTGCAAAGTATGCAAGTGGTTATATTATATTAGATTGGTCGGGAATATTCGGTTTAGCGGGGAATATTATTATACAATGACTCAATCATTGGTGGACCCACAGCGAAATTATTGTCGGATTGAAAAAAACGACAAAAATATTTTATTGAAATAACTATGGCGGAAGTTTTACTGTAATTCTTGTTGAACTACTCGGTAGTAAAAATACGATGTCACGTGTGGTTGCATAGTAGCACACGTATTGATTATTGATCTTTATGTGAGAAGTCACTTTCGGTTTGATTCCATTATTGTCGATTAATAATATGAATTATTTTAGCGATAATGGCGTTTTGTTTTATTAAGTATTATTAACGTAATAAAAGCGAAACATCTTTTATATAAAATGAATACTTTATTAAAGTTATTACATAAATAGAATATATTATATTTTATTATGCATAGTGTTGCATAGTATTTTTGCGTAGTGTTGCGTAGTGTTTGCGTAGTAAAATGTTTTTATATAAATAGAATATATGATATTTTATTTAAAATATTTTGCTTTAAATATGGATGATGGTCAGATTAAAATAAATCAATACAGACCGTTCATGGATTAATTACTATATCATTCTATTTTCCTATAAATGAAGCTCGTTCCTTCATTATTTTCTTACGAATTCATTTTGAAACTCTAGAGAGAAAAATTATAGAGAGAAGCTATAGAGAAAATCTATAGAGAAAGAAGAAGAGTGATACGGTACTTCTTTACTTTGATATCCGGTGTCTTTTACGGTAAGGGATATTATTTGTTGTACCGTAAGGGTGTTATTCTTTCTTATTCATGAAGAAACTTACATTATTCCATTCATTATTATTACATTGGAATAACTTTTGTAAAAGTGGCATACCTATACATAACTTTGTATCACATGGCATACCTATATACTTGGTGAAATCCTTATGTTATTCCATTGCTTATTATTACATTGGAATAACTTTGTATCTGTGATTTACCTATACTTGGTGACATTCTTCTATTATTACATTTGGAACATCACATGCATGTGTTTTACAGGACCTGGTTAAATTTTTATTATTCTGTTGGAACATCCTGTGCATGTGTTTTTACACCGACACAGTTAAAATCTTTATCGATTCATTGGAATATCCTATCTCATATGTTTTACAGGATCTGGTTCCATCTTTATTATTACATTGGAACATCACATGGTTGTGAATTTTACGACTTCAGTTACATTATTATTATTACATTGGAATAACTTTTATCACATCTGAATCTGCATGCGTGGTGATTTCTTTTGTTATTCCATTCTTTATTATACCCATTGGTTAAAACTTTGACTTACATACTCCATGAAATTAGTAGAATATCCTTGATATTTGCGTTTCATCGATATCTTTTCATGGAAATATTCTTCCGATCATTCTTGAATTTTACTCTCAAAAAAACAGTATTATGTTGACAATTTGGGCGTTAATAATTCATGGATTAAATAATTCTTGAACTTGTTTTATTGAATTATTATGTCATTGTCATCATCCTCATGTTATATTATATTATCTTTGGCTTACGTGCGTAGATGAACTTAGTATGATTATGACCGAGGATCATTCGGTATAATCATGACTTGATATAAATGATGTGACAAAAGTCCTCGGTGGCACATAATGCGATGATGGATAGTTTTTGGTATGATTATGACCAGGGTGATTCGGTATAGTCATGACCATTGATAATTTGATGAAAATCCTTGGCCAGTGAATGCGGGGATGATTAGATGTGGTGGTTTATTTATTAAAATTTGAGTCTCGATGATAAAAATTGATGAAAACCTTTTAAAACCTAAAAGATAGTAGACTTTATTCTCTACTTGACTCTTTTAATGGATTGCTTATTCATTGCAGATTAAACCGGTTGTCTATTGTATTTTATCGGTTTAACATTTTGTTGAAGGCTAATGATAATTTATTACGCATTATCTTAGTCATAATATTTCTTCTTGGGGCTAGTTGAGCTCACCCTTTCTTTCACTTTTTCTCTTGAAAATGAGAACATATTTGAGACGAGTTGGGAAATGAAGTAATGGTCCGAGGAGGATAGCATTAGTAGTCCTCACTATTACAGTGAAATAGTGTGATAATAGTTGTAATGAGGACTCCTTTTGAGTTTGTATAATATCTAGTAGACAATATTTGTATTCAAACTCATAGTTTATGTCATATTGTACCTGACAGTTATATATTAAGTTGTATTTGAATTTATGTACCATGTAAGTGGCGCGATCTTCAAGATGGGTGTATACCTAATTTTTGGGGCGTCCACGGTTGGTATCGAGCTTAGGATATGATCCGACCCCGTGAGATGCGAGAGATAAGAACTAGGAGGGGAGGCGGAATTTTTCGCTAAGTAGTATGACCTACCTAAATTTATTTGGTATTTAATTGGTCTCGGTCGATATAGAATAATATGTGATATGTTAATTAATGTAAGACCCGACTTTTATAAATAAAGATGAATTTTTTTCTATAAATATTATTTTTGAATATTATGGAATAAATTTGATATAATGTTATAGTTGTGGGTAATATTTATAAATTTTGCAAAGTATGCAAGTTGTTATAAAATATTAGTTTGGTCAGGGAATATTCTTTTGTTAGGGAATATTAAATGCAATGGCTCAATCATTGGTGGACCCCACAGCGAAATTATTGTCGGATTGAAAAGCGACAAAAATATTTTATAAAAATAACGGCGGAGGTGTTAGTTAAAAGCTGTTGAACTACCCGGGTGGTAAAAAATGCGATGTCTGGCGTAGTTGTATAGTAGCAGCACGGTATTGATTATTGATGCTTTACGTGAGAAGTCACTCATTTATGCTCAATTATTACTACGATAATTCTTTGCATCATATCTCTTATATTATTGATTCAATTATTGTCACGATATCATCCGTATAATATGTTATATAGTATTAAATCAATAATTGAGGCACGACAAGTTATAAATGATTAATAATTGTTGAAAGATTAAATATGTGTTGATGAAAAAAAATGATTTGTGGTAAGTTTTGATTATTTTATGGGGGGGCTCGTATGTAATCATCTAAGAGTCTCTTAAATCGATAGTATTTACCTTAAATCGATAGTAATTACCTTCGTCGATAGTAATTACCCTTGTGAATATAGTATTTACCTTAAATCGATAGTAATTACCCTCGTCGATAATAATTACCCTTGTGAATAGTATTTACCTTTGTCGATAGTATTTTACCTTAAATCGATAGTATTTACCTTCGTTAATAGTAATTACCTTTACCAGACGTCGAACCACTTGTCGTTTCACATTCTGAGGCGTCGAACCACTTGTCGTTTCACATTCTGAGGCGTCGAACCCGGGTCGTCGAGCCCACTTGCCTTTTCACACAAGCGGTGCTTTAAGCTAGAAATCTTCTATAAATAGAGGCCTGAGGGCTTCATTATTTTCACGAATTCATTCAAGCTATAGAGAGAGAAAGTATAGAGAGAATAAGAGAAAGAAGAGAGTATTTTATTCTTACTGCTTCTTTGCGATATTCAATCTCCTACCAAATGTAAGGGGTGTTATTCTTTCTTATTCATGAAGAGAAGCTGTTGTTATTCCATTGCTTATTATTACATTGGAATAACTTTTGTATAAGTGGTTTACCTATACTTGGTGACATTCTTCTATTATTACATTTGGAACATCACATGCGTGTGTTTTTACCGGACACAGTTAAAATCTTTATTATTATTACATTTGGAACATCACATGCATGTGTTTTACAGGACTGGTTAAAATCTTTATTATTACATTGGAACATCACATGCATGTGTTTTACACGGACTGGTTAAAATCTTTATTATTACATTGGAATATCCTATCATGTGTTTTACAGGATGCAGTTCCATCTTTATTATTACATTGGAACATCACAGCGATTGTGAATTTCACGACACAGTTTCGTTATTTATTATTACATTGGAATAACTTTTATGCATGCGATCTATCGCGTGCGTGGTGATTTCTTTTGTTATTCCATTCTTTATTATACCCAGGTTGGTTAAAACTTTGACTTATATACTCCATGAAATTAGTAGAATATCCTTGATATTTGCGTTTCATCGATATCTTTTCATGGAAATATTCTTACGATCATTCTTGAATTTTACTCTACAAAAGCGATATCGTGTTGATAATTTGGGCGTTAATAATTAAAAATAATTCTTGAACTTGTTTTATTGAATTCTTATATCATTGTCATCATCCTCATGTTTATATTTTTTTTGAAAAGTCATCTACATGGCTTTTGTAGTGCATAGATGGACTTGGTATGATTATGACGAGAGACTATTGGTTGTAATCATGGCCAGTAATGTTACAAATGATGTGATAAAAATCCTCGATTAGTAGTAGTGCATTGATGGGCGATTGTTGGCATGATCATGACCATTAATGAATACACAAATATTCTTGGCCCGTAGTGCATGAATAATTGTGGTCGTGATACTTAAAGAATATCCTTGGCCAGTAGTGCGGGGTGATTCGATGATGTGAAATATTTATTAAAAGTGAGTCTCGACTATAAGCGATGATGAAAAACCTTTTAAAACCTAAAAGATAGTAGACTTTATTTTCTACTTGACTCTTTTAAATGGATTGCATATTCATTGCAGATTAAACCGGGTTGTCTATTGTATTTTATCGGTTTAACATTATTGAAGACTATTGATAATTTATTACGCATTATCTTAGTCATAATATTTCTTCTTTGGGCTAGTTGAGCTCACCCTTTCTTTCATTTATTCTCTTGAAATGATAATATAAATTTGGGACGAGTCGGAAAGCAGTGATGGTCTGAAGATAGCATTAGTAGTCCTCACTATTACGTAAAATAGTGTGATAATAATTGTAATGAGGACTTTTTGTTTGAGTTTGTATAATATCTAGTAGACGATATTTGTATTTAAACTCACGATTTATGTCGTATTATTATACCTGACAGTTATGTTAATAAGTTGTATTTAAATTACATACCATGTAAGTGTCGACCCAAGATGGGTGATGTATACCTAATTTTGGGGAGTCACGGTTGAGTATCGAGCTTAGGGATATGATCCACAGCTAAGATGTGAGAATAGTACTAGGAGGGAGGCAGGGGAAATACCTTATTTAGTATGACTACCTAAGTTTATGTGATATTTTATTGGTTGGTGGGAAGATAGGGATAATTTGTTACATGTCAATTAACCTTTTGTTTTGTGGCGATGTCTGAAAATGACATCGAGAATGTTGAGAATAGCAATGGAAGCAGCGAGGCGATTGTTGATTCACCATATCGATAATCGGGATAATGTGCATCGAGGAAGCGACAATCCTCATGCAAACAACAACAACGACCAAATGATGAATGATCAAATGTTCGGAGGGCTTTATGCAATTTATGCAACAATGAGGAGAGGCGACTCTGTCCAAAACGTGGGGTGGAAACACGGAAAACTCTCGGGCGGTCACCGCTTAAACAATTTAAGGAGGCTGGGACCACCGGAGTTTAAGGAAAGCAAAACCACTTGGCGGAAGCATGGATAAAGCAGATTACCAAGATATTTGATGTCTTGGGATGCTCAGAGGAGCAAAAGGTTCCTTTTCTGCCTTTATGTTCTTGGAGGAGGCGGATTCTTGGTGGGAATCGGTAAAAGCGTACTCGAACCAAATTTGTCTTGAAGATATCTTGGGAGAAGTTCGAGGAGGCATTCAACGATAAATACTTTCACGAAAGTATTACGCCACATGAAGGAGGTGGAGTTTATCAAGTTGGAACAAAACAATATGGCCAGTGTCATGATACGAGGCAAAATTTGCGGAGTTATCACGGTTCGTCCCACTGGTGGATAATGAAGAGAATGGCGCGAATGTTTTAAGAGGTTTGAAGCGGAATACGTCAACATCTTATTTCTCATAAAGCTGTGTTTGTATTCAGATGTTGTAAATAGGGCTCGATTAGTGGAAGCGCGATAATGAGTCAACCTTGACTAAAAGAAGCGGTAAGTGAAAATTATAATACCGGCGAGAATAGTCATCGAGGCGGTGACAACAAGCGTGGAGGGAATCAACGGGCGGATATGGTAACCACTTGGTGGTAATCGAGGCCAAAACAATAAGAATGGACATTTCAAGAAAAGGAGATTCAACAATGATGGAAAGACGTCGGCACCGACAGACCCATTGTTAAGGAAGGAGAAAGACCACTATCATATGCTTCAAATGCGGAGGAGAGGACACATCGATCAAAGCTGCGTCATGCTTAGTCAAAGCATGTTATAATTGTGGAAGAAGGTCACTTAGCTCGATTTTGTCGTTTCACAGAAGACAAATTCACTAGGATGGAGGCACCAAAGGCCATCCCGAAAATTTCAAAACCAGGTAGTCTGAGGAGAGCATTTGTTGTGACCTCCCAAAGCAAGCGAGAATCGAATGAGGTCATCACGGGTAAGCTTATCATAAACTCTAATGAAGTCTATACTTTATTTGATCTGGGTTCTACCCATTCTTTTATTTCTCTACTTGCGCTCATCGATTAAATTTGACTCAGGAGAAATTAGACTTTGACTTATCTGTGGAAACTCCAGTTGGGAGAAACCTTCATTACATCCATCTTGTTTATAAGTCTTGTTTGGTTCAAATCGGTACCCTCACATTACACTGTCGATCTTATTTCATTAAAAATACTTGCATTTGGCGTGATTACAGGGATTGATTGGTTAACTACTTATCATGCACAAAAATTGATTGTTTTAAATAAGGTTGTTAGCTTTCATATTCCTAATCAACCTATTATCTTGAATTCAAACGACGAAACCATTAAAATCAATCACGGTCATCTCGAGCCATAAAGCTATTCGTTTATTGAAAAAGCGGATGTCGAAGCTTTCTTAGCTCATATCACGATTTAAATAAAAATACGTCGGTTTTAAGCGATATTCTATTGTTAATAAATTTCTGACGTATTCCACAGAAGAACTTCTGGCCTACCCCGGGCGTGAAATTGAATTTTGTATCGACCTTGAACCCGTACAAAAACCTATTTCCAAAGCCCATATCGAATAGCTCTATTGAACTTGAGGAGTTAAAGACCCAATGCTGCGGAATTGTTAGACATTGGCTTTATTAGTCCTAGTACTTCTCCTTGGGGTGCTCTGTTACATTAAGTGAAGAAGAAAAGATGGGAGTATCGACTTTGTATTGATTATCGGGAGTTGAATCATGTCACCATCAAAAATAGGTATCCATTGCCACGTATTGATGACTGTTTGACCCGATTTGCAAGGATCCAAATTCTTTTCAAAGATTGATCTTACGTTAGGATATCACCAATTGAAGATTAGAACCGTGACATTCCAAAGACGGCTTTGAGAACTTCGATGCGGGCATTATGAATTCCTAGTCATGTCCTTTGGATTGACTAATGCTCTATTTGCCTTCATGGATATGATGAGCCAAGTATTCAAGGAATATTTAGATCACTTTGTGGTCGTCTTTATTGATACATCCTTATTTATTCCAAAAGCCGTGAAGATCATGAAAGCAACACTTGAGGTGACACTCCAAAAGCTTCGTGAATATAAGCTTTATGCCAAGTTGAAGAAATCGCGAGTTACGGCTTGAAGAAGTAGCATTCCTTGGGCACGTGGTATCAAGTCATGGAATATCTGTTATTGACCCAAAGAATTGAAGCTATTCAAAGTGGGAACAACCTAAATCGATGGCCGAAATCGTAGCTTTCTCGGTTTAATTGGTTATTATCGGAGATTCGTGGAAGGATTTTCTCGAATCGCTATTCCATTACTTCGGTGACTCGGAAAGATACAAAGTTCGGTTGGAGCGAAGAATGTGAGAAAAGTTTTCAAGAACTCGAGAGGAGACTTATTTATTTTGTTACGACAATACCATCCGGCTCGGAGGGATTTGTCATCTGATGATGCTTGAGCAAAGGGTTGGGATGTGTTCTCATGCAACATGGAAAAGTAATAGCTTATGCCTCATGACAACTCAAAGAATATGAGAGGAATTATCCTACTCATGATCTAGAGTTAGCGGTTGTTATCTTCTTGACTTAAAATTTGGAGGCATTACTTGTATGGGGAGAAAGTGGAGATCTTTACGGATCATAAAAGCCTCAAATATTTCTTCACTCAAAAGGAACTCAACATGCGACAACGACGTTGGCTTGAAGCTGTTGAAAGATTATGATCATACCATCCAATACCATCCTCGAAAAGCGAGCGTGGTAGTGGCGCGTTGAGTAGAAAATCATATGCAATCTGAGTGCGATATTGTCGTATGAGGCCCATTTTGTGTGACTTGCAAAGGATGGAGATAGAATTAAAGACTCGAGGGGACGTGTGATGATAGCGAGTATCTGAGTAGAGCCAGACTTTAATTGATAAAGTTAAAGGCGCTTTCAGCTACGGACACAGGAGGTGATCGTATGAGGAAGAAAGTCTGCGAAGGTGCTATCTCTTAGGAAGCAAGAATCGATGAAGAAGGAATACTTGAGTCGACTCCGGACTTTGTGTTCTAACGACCACGATTTAAAGTATAATATCATGATGGAGGCACACACACACCATTTGCAATCCATCACAGGAGTACCAAAATGTATCATGATATTAAATCATACATTTTGGTGGAAGCAATATGAAGAGAGAGATAAGCTATTTGTTTATCTCAAGGTGTCTAACTTGTCAGCGAGTTAAAGCGGAGCATTAAGTACCAAAAGGTCCATTGCAACCACTTGAAATTCCAGAATGGAAGTGGGAGCACATTACCATGGATTTCGTTACCGGTCTTCCTAAGGTTTCTCAAGGCGTTGATGCGATTTGGGTCATTGTTGATAGATTGACCAAGTCTGCTCATTTCTTACCGATACGAGAAACTTATACACTTGAACGTCTTGCTCGTATGTACATAAACGAGATTGTAAGGCGCATGGTATGCCGGTATCCATAGTTTACGATCGAGACCCAAGATTCACTTCACGATTTTGGGTTAGTTTGCAAAAAGCTATGAGCGCAGACTTACGATTTAGCTTCGGCATATCATCCTCGGACGGACGGACAATGATCGGAGAGGACTATTCAAACTCTTGAAGATCTATTAAGACTCTGTGTCCTTGATTTCAAGGGAGTTGGGACAAGTTCTTACCATTGGTGGAGTTTTCCTACAACAACGATTATCAAGCAAGTATTGGCATGGCTCCATTCGAAGCGTTGTATGGAAGAAAGTGTCGTTCTCGGTATCTTTGGGATGAGGTGGGTGAAGCAACGTTGTTGGGACCGGAGTTGATACGTATATGACTACGGAAAAGATTGAAACGATCCGAAATGACGTATAAAAACCTCACAAAATCGACAAAAGAGTTATCTTGATCTTCATCGAAAGGGCGTGGAATTCGATATAGGAGATCATGTGTTGTTAAGAGTTGCTCCATGGAAAGGAGTTACAAGATTTGGAAAGAGAAAAACTTAACCCTCGATTCATCGGTCCATTTTAATCCTCGATCGAGTAGGAATCGTGGCCTATAGACTCGCTTTCTGCCAAATATGTCTAAATGTTCATAACGTTTTCACGTATCTCATATTACGTAAATATGTGAAAGACCCGAACCATATTATTGAGTTAGAACCGGACGAAATAGCGGAAGATTTGACGTATGAAGAGGTTCTGTTCAAATTTTGGATAAGAAGGAACATATTCTACGCTCGAGGTTATACCTCAAGTCGAAGTTTTGTGGAGAAACCACGATGTTGAGAAATGACTTGGGAGTTAGAATGCAAATGAAATCAAGGTATCCTTACCTCTTGACATACCGTGAGTCGTACCCTAATTTCGAAGCGAAATTTCATAAGAAGGGAGGTTGTAAGACCCGACTTTTATAAATAAAGATGAATTTTTCTATAAATATTATTTTTGAATATTATGGAATAAATTTGATATAATGTTATAGTTGTGGGTAATATTTATAAATTTTGCAAAGTATGCAAGTTGTTATAAAATATTAAGGTTTGTGGGAATATTCATTTTGTTAGGAATATTAAATACAATGGCTCAATCATTGGTGGACCCCACAATGAAATTATTATTGTCGGATTGAAAAACGACAAAATATTTTATAAAAATAACGGCGGAGGTGTTACCGTTAAAAAGCTGTTGAACTACCCGTGGTAAAAAATACGATGTCTGGCGTAGTTGCGTAGTAGCACTAGTATTGATTATTGATCTTTACGTGAGAAGTCACTCAATTTGCTCAATTATTACTACGATAATTCTTTGCATCATATCTCTTATATTATTGATTCAATTATTGTCACGATTATCATCATATAATATGTTATAGTATTAAATCAATAATTGAGGCGACAAGTTATAAATGATTAATAATTGTTGAAAGATTAAATATGTGTTGATGAAAAAAAAATGATTTGTGGTAAGTTTGATTATTTTATGGGGGCTCATATAATCATCATCTAAGAGTCTCTTCGTCGATAGTATTTACCTTCGTCGATAGTAATTACCTTCGTCGATAGTAATTACCTTGCTAAATACCAATAGATATTTACCTTCATCGATAGTAATTACCTTCAATAGTATTTACCGATAAGTAATTACCCTTGTGAATAGTATTTACCTTCGTCGATAGTATTTACCTTCGTTAATAGTAATTACCTTTACAGACGTCGAACCACTTGTCGTTTCACATTACTGAAAGTCCGAACCACTTGTCGTTTCACATTCTGAAGCGTCGAACCCGATTCGTCGATCACTCACTTTTCACTTTTCACGGCGGTGCTAAGCTAGAAATCTTCTATAAATAGAGGCCTAGGGCTTCATTATTTTTCACGAATTCATTCAAGCTATAGAGAGAAAAGTATAGAGAGAATAAGAGAAGAAGAGTATTTTGTTACTTACTGCGCCTGCGATATTCAATCTCCTACCAAATGTAAGGGGTGTTATTCTTTCTTATTCATGAAGAAACTGTTGTTATTCCATTGCTTATTATTACATTGGAATAACTTTTGTATAAGTGGTTTACCCTATACTTGGTGACATTCTTCTATTATTACATTGGAACATCCTCATGCGTGTGTTTTACACCTGACTGGTTCCGTCTTTATTATTATTCTGTTGGAACATCACATGCATGTGTTTTACACCGGACTGGTTCCGCTCTTTATTATTCTGTTGGAACATCACATGCATGTGTTTTACACGGACTGTTCCGCTCTTTATTATTACATTGGAATATCCTATCATGTGTTTTACACGGATGCAGTTCCATCTTTATTATTACATTGGAACATCACATCGGTTGTGAATTTCACACGACTTTAGTTCCGTTATTTATTATTACATTGGAATAACACATGCATGCGGTCTTACATCGCATGCATGGTGATTTCTTTTGTTATTCCATTCTTTATTATACCCGGTTGGTTAAAACTTTGACTTCTATACTCCATGAAATTAGTAGAATATCCTTGATATTTGCGTTTCATCGATATCTTTTCATGGAAATATTCTTCCGATCATTCTTGAATTTTACTCTACAAAAAAATGATTGATCATTTTGATTAATAATTGGGATTAATAATTCTTGAACTTGTTTTATTGAATTCTTATATCATTGTCATCATCCTCATGTTTATATTTTTTGAAAGTCATCGTGGCACAGTAGTGCATAGATGGACTTGGTATGATTATGACCGAGAGACTATTCGGTGTAATCATGGCCGTAATGTTACAAATGATGTGATAAAAATCCTCGATTAGGTAGTAGTGCATTGATGGACCGATTGTTGGCATGATCATGACCATTAATGAATACACAAATATTCTTGGCCGTAGTATGAATAATTGTGGTGCGTGATACTAAAAAGAATATCCTTGGTAGTAGTGCGAGGGTGATTCGATGATGTGAAATATTTATTAAAGGCGAGTCTCGGCTATAAACGATGATGAAAACCTTTTAAAACCTAAAAGATAGTAGACTTTATTTTCTACTTGACTCTTTTAAATGGATTGCATATTCCATTTGCGATTAAACCGGTTTTATCATTGTATTTTATCAATTTAACATTATTGAAGACTATTGATAATTTATTACGCATTATCTTAGTCATAATATTTCTTCTTGGGCTAGTTGAGCTCACCCTTTCTTTCACCGTTCTCTTGAGAAAATGATAATATAAATTTGGGGACGAGTCGGGAAGCGAGTGATGGTCTGAAGATAGCATTAGTAGTCCTCACTATTACGTAAAATAGTGTGATAATAATTGTAATGAGGACTTTTTGTTTGAGTTTGTATAATATCTAGTAGAGCGATATTTGTATTTAAACTCACGATTTATATGTCGTATTGTACCACGACAGTTATGTTAATAAGTTGTATTTAAATTACGTACCATGTAAGTGTCGACCCAAGATGGGTGATGTATACCTAATTTTGGGGGCGTCACAATTAACCCTTGTTTTGTGACAGTGTTTGAGAATGATATCTGAAAATGCTGAGATAAGCAATGAAGCACATGAGAGTGTTGATTCACTTCAAACAAAAGGTAACGACCAACAATACGATAATAATCATCTTTGGTGGCAATTTATCGAAACAATGATAACCATCGGGGAAATTATCATGTTAAGAATGGTAACCACTTGGTGGTAATCATGGCAAAGATAATAGAAGTGGAAATTGCAAGAAGAGAAGGTAATTTAGCTCAATTTTGTTGTGCAATCAAGTCAAGTCCAAATTGGGATAGTGGCACCAAAGGCGATCTGGACAAAAACAAAGTCGGTGGTTTCGGGAAGAAGCGTTTTTCGTGACTTCTCAAAAAGTGGGTAACCTAAACGAAGTTAGCACGTGTTAGTTAATTATAAATTCTTGCAAGTCTATACCTTATTAGATCTGGGGTTCTACCCATTCTTTTATCTCTCTTGCTTGCGTTCAACGTTTAAATTTGACTCGGGAAATTAGACTTTGATTTATCTATTGAAACTTCGTTGGGAGAAACCTTCGTTACCTCCATCGCTTATTAATCTTGTTGTTTCAAATAAACACTTTCACGTTACACCGTCGATCTTATCTCTTTGAAAATACTTGCCTTTGAGGTAATTTTTGAAAACAATTGATTAACTACTCATTATTCTTTTTGTAAGGTTGTTAGCTTTCATATTCCTAACCAACTTTGTTATACTGAATTCAAAGTAACCAAATCCTAAAGTTAATCAACAAGTATATCAAGCTATAAGTAAAGAGCCCCGATCCTTTCGTTGTTGACTTCCTTGTGTGGAATACACCGCCCGGACTTTACATAGGCGTAACGTCGTGATTGAAGATGGCAAGTTAATAGGTATCATTGTGAGGTGTTATCTGTGGTTAAGGGATAGAAGTCACAGTTGGTATTAATGTGACGTACTATCCAAGTCTTGGATGAGAATGTGATTTTGAATGATATTTCTATCATTAATAAATTTCTTGGCGTATTCTTGAAGACTTCCTAGCCTACCCTAGGCGTGAAATCGAATTTTGTATTGACCCCAATCTAAAACCCATTTCTTAAACCCTCAAATATTTCTCGCAACTAAAAGGATCATTTACGTGGATTATGATGAAAGTCATAATAAAAGTATAGAACTAATAAAAATCATGGGTATATGAAGTATTAGTAAGTTTTATGATGAGTTATGTTGGTTAGTATGTGAAAACATGAAAGTTTCTTAGAAATCATAAAGAGTTGAAAATCAGATTTTAGTGAAAAAAACGTAACATGAAATTCAATTGACCATATCTCCTGTTATATTTTGAATTTTTGAATGTGGTCAAGTCCTAGAGTTAGATCTATGAGTTACCTAACTAATCCAAGTGGAATTACTGGAAAAGGTGTTGTAGATTTTTGTGTGGACTGATTTTAGCAAAGGAGTGCAAAGCTGCAAAAACCGAAAAAGCTTCTGCCATGATTTTAGAGAGGCTGTTTCGGCCACTTAAATTATTAGAAAAATTCTGGCCTTTTGGGACATGAAAGTATATGGTATAAAGTACCTCCTGTCCAAAAATGAGCTCATTCGACTTAAAATGAGCAAGTTATGACTATTTCAATATTTAGGTTTTTCCGATTTAAAAAAACGCTATAACCGAGTTCTATAACTCCGATGACCATGAAATTTAAAACTGGAAGCTCACGTTAACATGTGTAAGGTCCTGCCAAGATTTAGGAATTTTGGAGTTAAACTTGAGGTAGCTAATTTCTTAAGGAATTAAGTGGAAATTGATTTTTAAAAAATAGTAAATGAATTTTAAAAATTCGAGAAAAATATATTTTCATTATGGGACTATATTATGCTAAATCCCAGAAAAGAAATATTTTTGGGGCTGATTTGGTATTTTCATGAAAATAGTTTAATTCTGAAACATATGAGTTAAATATGTTATGTGAAGTAACAAAGTTGAAAATAGGATTTTGTGGCTAGAGAATCTTATATAGAGTATATGCATATTTTTTGATGAGGATTTGATAATTGGTGATGATATTTTATGAGTATGGTATTTTGAATGATTAAATGCATTATATAGTAAAGCGTAAACAATTGAGAAAAATTGTTTATAAATTTAAGTGATTAAAATATTGTTATAATATTAATGTTATTAGATTATGAGATTATTAAGTGATTGATAACATGGGGATATTCTTGAATCCTGGATAAATTATATTATAAATGTTTAATATTTATCCTTTATCTCATTTGATTGATTCTTTATATCGGTATCCTCATGTTTATATTATGTTGAAAGTCATCTCAGCATGGCTGTAGTGCATAGATGGACTTGGTATGATTATGACCAGGGATTGTTCGGTATAATCATAACCGTAAATGAATACACGATAATCCTTGACCGTGGTACAGGCATGGATAATTTGTGGTCGTGATACTAATGAATACACAATTATCTTTGGCCGTAGTGCATGGATAATTTGTGGTCGTGATACTAATGAATACACAATTATCTTTGGCCGTAGTGCATGGATAATTTGTGGTCGTGATACTAATGAATACACAATTATCTTTGGCCGTAGTGCATGGATAATTTGTGGTCGTGATACTAATGAATACACAATTATCTTTGGTAGTAGTGCATGGATAATTTGTGGTCGTGATCTTAATGAATACACAATTATCTTTGGTAGTAGTGCATGGATAATTTATGGTCGTGATACTAATGAATACACGATTATCTTTGGTAGTAGTGCATGGATAATTCGTGGTCGTGATACTAATGAATATCCTTGGCACCTAGTGCGGGGGATGATTCGATGATATGGATTAATTATTGAAATTTGAGTCTCAAAGAATGAAATATTAATTCATGGATGTGGTAAAAGTCATCTTTGGTAGTAGTGCATTGATAGACTTGGTATGATAATGACCACGGATTATTCGGTATAATCATGACCGTAATTAACAACACAAATATCCTTGGCCAGTAGTGCATGGATAATTCGTGGTCGTGATACTATTAAGTCGAGTCTCGATATTATTGGTTTCTACAGTTGTATATATCTTTGGCCATAGTGCAAAGATGAATTGTTAATGAATATCTTTGGTAGGATTGCAAAAATGAATTTAATGTTTTCAATGATAAAGGTATTCAAGGTATTCTCATCTCTTTATCATACCAGTCGTACCTAATTTCGAGGCGAAATTCCATAGAGGGAGATTGTGAGACCCCAGATTTTATCAATAAAGATTTAAATTTTGTCAAAATAATTTTTTAATATTATGGTGTGAATTTGAGATAATATTATAGTTGTGGGTAGTATTTATAAATTTTGCAAAAAGTATGCAAGTGGTTATATTATATTCGATTGGTGGGGAATATTCTATTAGCGGGGAATATTATTGCATAACTACTCAATCATTGGTGGACCCTATTAATGTAATTATTGTCGGATTGAGAAAACGACAAAATATTTTATTGAAATAACTATGGAAGTTTTACCGTAGTTCTTGTTGAACTACCTCGGTAGTAAAAGTAAAGATGTCGTGTGGTTGCATAGTAAGACACCAGTATTGATTATCGATCTTTATGTGAGAAGTCACTCGGTTTGATTCCATTATTGTCGATTAATAATATGAATTATTATAGCGATAATGACGTTTTGTTTTATTCAGATTATTAACGTAATAAAATGTAAACATCTTTATATAAAATGAAATACTTTATTAAAGTTATTCTATAAATAGAATATATTATATTTTATTATGCATAGTGTTGCATAAGATTTTGCATAGTGTTGCATAGTGTTTTTGCAGTAAAAATGTTTTTATATAAATAGAATATATGATATTTTATTTAAAAGATTTTGCTTTAAATATGGACCGTCGATTAAAGTAAATCAATCTGGACCGCTCATGGATTAATTACTATGCATTCTATTTTCCTATAAATAAAGCTCATTCCTTCATTATTTTCTTACGAATTCACCTTAAACTCTGAGAGAAAAATTATAGAGAAGAAGCTATAGAGAAAAATCTATAGAGAGAAAGAAGAAGAGTATTCGGTACTTCACTACTTTGATATCCAAAGGTCTTTTACTAGGTAAGGGATATTATTTGTTGTAATTCGTAGGGTGTTATTCTTTCTTCTTGAAGAGAACTTCATTATTCCATTCATTATTATTACGCTTGGAATAACTTTTGTAAAAAGTGGCATACCCTATACATAACTTGTATCTGTGCAAGATACCCTATACTTGGTGAAATCCTTATGTTATTCCATTCTTTATTATTCTGTTGGAATAACTCAGTATACGCCATTATTTACCTATACTTGGTGACATTCTTCTATTATTCTCGCTGGAACATCCTGTCTGCATGTGTTTTTTACACCTGACTGGTTTTGTTTTTTATTATTACATTGGAACATCCATCACGTGTGTTTTACACCGCACTGGTTCCGCCTTTATCATTCTGTTGGAATATCCTATCTCGTATGTTTTACAATCGATCTGGTTCCATCTTTATTATTATATTGGAACATCCTCATCCGTTGTGAATTTCACCGACACAGTTCCGTTATTATTATTCTGTTGGAAACTAACATACGCCAAGCAATCTGCATGCATGGTGATTTCTTTTGTTATTCCATTCTTTATTATACCCAAATTAAGTTAAAACTTTGACTTCTATACTCCATGAAATTAGTAGAATATCCTTGATATTTGCGTTTCATCCAAATCTTTTTCACTAAAATATTCTTCCGATCATTCTTGAATTTTACTCTCTGAAACAAGATTATGTTGACAATTTGGGCGTTAATAATTCATGGATTAAATAATTCTTGAACTTGTTTTATTGAATTATTATGTCATTGTCATCATCCTCATGTTATATTATGTTATCTTTGGCTTACGTGCGTAGATGAACTTAGTATGATTATGACCGAGGATCATTCGGTATAATCATGACTTGATATAAATGATGTGACAAAAGTCCTCGATGGCACAGATGCAGATGATGGATAGTTTTGGTATGATTATGACCGGGGTGATTTGGTATAGTCATGACCATTGATAATTTGATGAAAATCCTTGATCGTGATGCAGGGGATGATTAGATGTGGTGGTTTATTTATTAAGTGAGTCTCGTGATAAAATTGATGAAAACCTTTAAAACCTAAAGATAGTAGACTTTATTCTCTACTTGACTCTTTTAATGGATTGCTTATTCACCGCAGCTTAAACCTGGTTGTCTATCATTGTATTTTATCGCTTTAACATCTGTTGAAGGCTAATGATAATTTATTCTCGCATTATCTTAGTCATAATATTTCTTCTTTGGGCTAGTTGAGCTCACCTTTTTCTTTCAACCGTTTCTTCTGTGAAATGAGAATATAATTTGACGCAGTCGGAAACGCAAGTAATGGTCCGGAGGATAAGATTAGTAATCCTCACTATTCGTGAAATAGTGTGATAATAGTTGTAATGAGGACTCCTTTTTGAGTTTGTATAATATCTAGTAGACAATATTTGTATTCAAACTCATAGTTTATATCGTATTATTACCTACGCAGTTATATTAAGTAAGTTGTATTTGAATTTATGTACCATGTAAGTGGCGACTCAAGATGGGTGACGTATACCTAATTTTGGGGGCGTCACAATAACCATTGTTTTTTTTGGGATCAAACAGTTCAAAATATTGAAATATATTAAAACTGTAATCTACAGATAATTAAGAAAAATAGTCAATCGTGGCAACAACGCTTGGACACCAAATAAACTTTTAAAATACAGTCATATCTCCAAAAGTATTAATAGAATACGCATATTCGGACCGTTATAAAAGCGCCACATCTAAATCTGAATAATTTATCTTCAATAATTCATGTTCATGTACTGAAAAAAGTCTTACGAACAAAAAAATATCCCAAACGTATAAAACAAAATCTCTTAAGAGATGATAATGAAAAAATATTATTTAATTTTTTTAAAAACAAAGAAAGAGCAAAAATGGCTTATTATTAGAATAATGCTAGAGACACAAACTATTTTACAAATATTTTATAAACTGTTGATGTAGCATACTCCACCTCAACATATTGTGTGGGGCTGAAGACTACATTGAAACAATTTGTTCATCAATATGTTGAGGTGGAGTATGACACATCAGCAGTTTGTAAAATATTTATAAAATAGTTTATGTATGTAACATTACTCTTATTATTATTATTATTATGTATACGTGTACTGTATTTATACTTTGAGCATGAGATTTTGAGATCTTTACAATGGCGTTGTTAGTTCTGTTCTGCGCAGATTCATATCTAGATTCTGCACTTTCAGGTCTGTTTAGTACCTGTACTGTGACTGTGATTGTGACCAAAATCACGTGTGCAAATAAAATTAAAGTGGGACTTAAATTAATGGACACTCCACTAAATAATAAACTTGGAGAAAAGTTTTAATTGTCTTAATTTAAAAATATACGTTTATTAAGAATTTTTTTATCTTCAAATTAATCTTATTTATTATATTATCATTTTTTTTGTTTTATTTAACCTCCTAATTCTTTTTTGAAATAGCGGGGGAATGAGAAAAAGGGTGTGGTTGTAGTTTTAATGTCAAAATTAATAGTACTACTTTTTTTAATATATATTATATTGTTTTTAATATTTTTTTAAAGTTATTAAATGCGATTATTATTAAAAAATAATATTAAAAAAATTAAAATAAATAAACTTAGACGGACCGAATATATAATACTGTAGTACGTCTCAGTCTCAAATAAGGGTTTAAATGTTCCACCATGCCAAAATGGATTTGATGTATTCGATTGATAGTAACGCCCATTACTACCACTTGTGATTTTTTGATTAAAATGCAAAAGTGACGCTATATTATAAAAGTATTTGGATATTGTGTTCTTTTTTTTTAATCAATATAAAACGAACTCTTTAATATCTTAAAATTTAGATTGTAAACGATGTTGTGTCATGTGACTTTGACTTGTACATATGTCAATTTAACACGTTTGGACTAAAAATACATATGTCAATTTGACTTTAACTTTGACTTGTACATATGTCAATTTGACTTTGATTTGACATGATAAATTAAGTCTTATTTAGCTTTATGGTTGGTTGAGGGGCCATAACCATTGACAATGGAAAAGTTCGAATATAAACAAAAAAGTTCTTCATATTAATCCGAATTTCTTGTCACATTTTGACTCTGTAAAAGGTAGGGCATATTTGTAATAATAATAATCATACACAACATACATCTACTAGTATATAAATTGAAACTAATCTGAAAGATGAAATAAGAATGACAAAACAAACAATTCCATGTACAAGTTAGTTCCTAGCTACAAATTGGTAAAAGAGTAATAGTTTACAAATTGGCAAAAGAGTAGTAGTTTAATTCACTTATAATATGTCATCTTACACCAGTATAATTATGAACTGAATGCTAAATATTAACTTATAATGTGTTCTGCTTAATCCTTAGCTTATAGATAGCATAATCAGCTGAAACTTACGATGCAGCAGCAAGCGGTACAACTAGTTGACGACTGACCCACAAGCGTCATCTGAGAAAATTGAGAGAGGGAGCCTCGGGTAAAATACCAAGAGGTTGCTCTGTGTTCCCACTATCACCAGTACAATTGCAGTTGAACCAGGGTGAGGAACAGAATCCAGATGGGCAAAAACATACCTTACATTTACTGGTGCAGACTCATCTATATATTTAATATTAACACAACTTAGAAAAGGCAGTAAATAGATAGGCTTAACAAACATTGTTTTTCAAGGATTTACCCAAGTGGATGATGCAAAATCCCAACTAGAAGTTCGACTGCAAGGGCTGATGCAATAGGAGCAAGTCCTGGACGTGTAACTGTGCACTGCTGGTCCAAAGTGCGGTTGGCTGTTGACTGCACGAGGAACATAGTAAGCAATGGTATTATAAAATTAGACAATATAAATATTTAAACTGATTTCTTTTAGACGACTACATACATCGATTGGGCCAACAACATCACTGCAGAAGTAACACCCTAATCGCTGCCTTCCAAAAAGTTCCCCATTTCAGGAGATAAAGCATTGACAGATTCAGCTTTTAATTCATGCTTAGCACTGAGAGGACCAGCACCATGACGCATAACCAGAAAACTATCAAACCCTAAAGCAAATCCACGGTTCTCGTGATAGAAAAAAAAAATGAAGGCTTCCCCAACAAGGGACAAACCCAAATCAGCAAATCCACTGTTCTCGCGATAGCAAGATTCCATCTTGAACAAATAAATGCAAGAAAGTTGCGGAGAGGCCAGCCAGGATTATTTGGAAGATGAAAAACAAAATATCTTATTAGTTTCAATAATCAGAAGCTATCAAAACACTGGAAAGAGGTATAGGAAAGACCTTACGACCATCACTTTGGCAAGCTTCCCGGTCTTTCAGATGCCTAATGGTGAATTTAAAGCAATAAACACGAGAAAGAATGTCACATCTGCAACAGATTGCAAACTTTAGTTTACAAACAATGACAACTTATTACAAAAGGGACCTTTACCTGTTGTTGAGTTTGAATTACGCCACTCATTGCAAGCTGATGACAGGGATTCAGACTATGCCACAAAAATGAAGTTATTACAGAAATAAATAAAAAAACTATAAATTTTGACCAGAAATTACATAACAATAAAAAAAAATATTGAAAAGAAGTTTCAAATTAGAGCAGGGAAATCAAACCAGTAGTAGAAGTTCCATTTTTTCAGGTCTGCAAATGATATAAGAAGGAACCTGGAAAGTACTGCACTGTCCTCCTCCGCTTTTCCAGAATGAATATCCTCCCAAATCTAATATCCAATGAGAAGCAACCTTGTAATATGAGATGGCATATTTGAATGGGGAAAATCAGAATTTGTCTATTAAAACCGAAGGTACTTGGTCAAATGATCAAAAAGGTGCATTTCAATGTGACAAAGCCCTCTCTTGAGATATGAAGTTCATGTAATTTAGTAGGAAAAAAAATCTTAATGACTGAAGTACCTTCTTAGCTTCAGCCTTCAGCAAACTTTGATTATCAAGTGCATGAAAGCCCTCCAATGTATGTGTCGTAAAGAATGCCAGGGATGGAACATCTATTCCTGTTCCCACGACTTACCGCAGAGAATGCGAACAAGGTGCGTAGAAAACTGGGAAAAAAAAGAAATTTCATAGCAAGAGTAGACAAAATAAGCCATTGAAAAGAGGTGATACCATTTCTTTCACAAGAAAGATTAGGGTAGCTGTTATTGACATCAATGCCTAACTGGTTGAGCTTCAAAGAAGATAATCTATGCCAAAAGCCCTCATCCACACAACTTTGAAAGGGTGCAAATTGAAGAACAGATCCCTTCTCGTGTCCAGCCATTCTTACAGCTTTAAATTTATCCTCTTTCGTTGTCACGACCGAAGTTATTTTTGAGCAATACAGCTATCTCGCTGGGAAAGAATGTAAATAAAGTTAGTGATGCTAAATCAACATACCACCAAAAGGAAGTTGATAATTTAACAAGTGAAATTAGCAGTATGATGTCTGTCGTATGTGAGGTGTCGACTTAAACTTCTTTGCAATAATGAATAATTAGTGCAATGAAAAAGATGCACATTTTCCATCAAGAAAATTTCTCTGCTCAAATGTTTGCTGCCTTCTGGTAGAAACCTCACTTGTATCCATAAGAACAGAGATGTTCTACCAAGTTCAATTCTAAGATCCAAGATCTAGGTAAACCAACCTAAAGCAATGTATAAAGTAGAACTAGCAGCAAGATAAAAAATTCAAAGTAATTAAGCAAACACAAAGATCACAAAAAAAACAAACAAACTGCAGTGGTGTACTTACATCGATTGATTCAGGTTTCTTTCTTATATTTGCATCTCTTTTGGTAAATAGGTTTGGTATCATTGTATGACGAAACAGAAAAAGCATTCCTTCCAAAGTAAGGCAGATAGAATTATCTAACTATATACTATACAACCACTCAATACAGACATACAAAATACCCAACCAACTTAGAAGTAAAGGACCGGATTAAAACATATAATACTTGATTTAAACAGCAATAATATCCAAGAATTTTTCTTTTCCATCTCATGTAAACTACCTTTGCAAAATAAATAAGGAAAGGACTTCAGATTCATTTGTCTAGACAAGTTGGGGAATCCCATATCAACTAAAGTCGCTGCCTATGTATAGTATGAATTATCAAACATGAAACCTTAGATAATCACAATTTTTCCAAGTCAGATAATAAAATTCTTTGAAACTAAAACACTTCACTTAAGCACTGGATGCTATATATATAACTCTGTTTTGTAGTTTTCAAGCGATGAATCATGTGTCCTGTCCTAATTTGTTCTGTACTTCCTAGATGTTATTCTGCTAATCATCAGTTTAACCAATTTTTGGTTTCTAGTGTGGACCACTGTGGTGCTAATATGGCTGATGGCTAAAGCATTTGGGAAGTGTATCAAAAAACTAAAGCATACTGTTGAACAAAGGGATGAATGCGTATTTGTAACTTGTAAGCAGAGCAGAGCATACCATACATTATTACTTGCTGAAACTGTAAAAAATGATACATAAACATAATATTTATAAGTTTTACACACTTCAAACTGTTACTTACTGAATCTGTACAAATTGATACATAACAGAATATTAACAAATTATACACACTTCAAACTACATGAACTTGCATTTTAAGTTCAATTTATACACACAATACAACAACAAATCCTTCTTTATGCAGTTGGGTACGAAGCCTCCATGGCAATGCCACAGATGCCTTCCTTTTCAGCAATATCTCGCTTCATCATTATATACCCATTCATACCCCATCCTGTGCCCCATGAATTTTTCACGAGCCAGTACTTAGTCCCATCACTACTAGCACCATAGCCAACTGCTGTAACGCCATGGTCAAGCGCTGTGCCACACGTCCCACTAAAGACGCCGCTTGAGTAGAACTGAAAGTCATATCCACTAGCCTCTATAGCAACTGAAACTGGTTGGTGTGCGACAGCCAATAACAGAGCCTTTTCACTGTTGGTTGGCACATCTTCGTATCCAGTAATTTTGGCTGCTGGTGGTGTTGCCATATTGCAATTACCTTCTTCTCCGGTGTAAGGGTAATTTGCCTCTGTGGTGAGGCCATTTTTCTGTTGAATGAATGTGAAGGCGTTGTCCATAAGACCTCCTTCGCAACCTTGGTCCTCTCCATTAATGTCACAGTCTACGACCTCTTGCTCTGATAGAGATATTAGCTTACCTTTTGATATTTGGTTAATGCCTTCCATGGCTGCAACTGCTGAAAATGCCCAGCAACACCCTATGTGTATATTCATATAATCTTATTGTTAGAGATAATTAGAAGGAACTTAGAAAAATGAATACTTAATATTATGTCAATATATTTATCTATATACATCCAAAATAGAGACAATAGGAGGAAGTTGTTTGATGCAGACATCAGTTACAAGCTAGTGGACCATATGTCGACTTTTAAGATCATTTAGTGAGACTATCTAATAAGGAAATTAAGTTGGATTTGGCATAATTGTTACATATGGTCTTCAGTTTATCTGCACTTTATTTAATTGTTGCTTTCAAGATATACATCGGTTCCTAAAAGATTGTCGTTTCAAAAAAAAAAATTTGTTCCAATTTATTTGTCGTTTACAACTTTCGAAGAGAATAAATTATTTACTTTTCTATATCACCTCTACCATCTCAAAAAATTCTACTATTAGTTTTCAACTTTCCATAAAGGGGTTAGTGGTGAAATTTCAAACAAATTTTAATTGTTAAATGATAGTATTAAATGACTTTCTTAATTTATGTGCAAAATTCTTTAAAGACAATCTTTTAGGAACAAAGGTAGTATATAGTATGCACGTTAAAGAAAAAAACAAATTAGGCCGTAGGACTTGTAGGCCTCCTTTTGGATTCTCATACGGATAGATTGAAAAACTTACCACATGAGCCTTGGTCCTTCACAGGGGTGACTGCACCTTTCTTTCGCCAGTCGAAGGTAGATGGAACAGCAGTAACATTTGCATACCTAAAAGATGTCGGTTTTCCAACAGACATATCTGTGGTTGATTTGCTCTTGTAACCATTACGAGAAGCTCGAAACTCCTCGTTGGTTAGGTCTGCAAATTGATTAACACCTAGTTTGTATCCCCTCTCCTCACCTCCGTTAAAAGCCTCTATACGTTTTACGTTCTCCTTGAATATGTTAAACCGCATCTCCTTCTCTGTCGCGTCTTTGTAAACGCGGCCATGATGAGCCATCCATAGCTCATGCATTTCCAGCATGGAATGCTGCTGAGGGAGAAGGCGGGACGAATTAGCTAGAAAGGCGAAAAATGTCAAGATGAAGAGTAAAGTGAAGTATAAGGATTGGTTTTGGGAGGTATAGAAAGTCATTGTAGTATGTAGGAATTAATGTATTTCGTGAGCTTACTTGCTGATCACTAAACCATGCATGGCTAGGTTTTATAGGCAAATATATTAAGAGATTCTGTTGTAGCCAGTTCTTTTAAAAGACTGAGATAGAGACTAGGCTTTCTTAGCCACGTACGTGCCTTGCAAAATGTTCTGATTTAGACCCTCCTAAATGGATCAGCAGCACAAACAGTTATTCAGTTACCTGCAGTATTCATTTAGTGGCACTTAATGATACTCCCTCCCCCTCAGTTTCACAAAGTGTGTCTACTTAATTTCTAATAATAATCGTATAAAATACACAATATTCTCAAGTTTATTATCATACCACACTACTAAGCTAACATTAATTTATTATTTAGAGGTATACAGCTGGTTAATACAAATCTAAATAGTTATAATTTTTTTATCATCTGTGTTCCAATCCATATATTGGTGTTGGTCGATCATTTCTATTATATCTTACCATAAAAATTATTGAGTTTTGTTTGTTAGTAGATTCAATAGCATGCATGTAAATATAGTCGCTTAAAAAAGTGAGCACGATTGTGTGACAAGATGCATGATTAATTTTTCTTCATTTTATAAAATCTGATCTTATATCTTTCCATTACAATCTCATCATATGCTTATTCAAACACCATTGGAGATGGTCAAAATTCATGACGTTAAAGAACCAAAAACAATTCATATCATCGTTACGCAAAGTTTCAAAAGAAGTCTTTCTTTTTTTTTCTCTCTCTCTCTCTCTCTCTCTCTCTCTCTATATATATATATATATATATATATATATAATGTTAACGCTAAGATCTTCTGCCACGTCCCAATCACGTAAGACGCCCTGATCTTGCACAGTAAACACGATAAACACCATAAGCTTGACGGCGGTTCCGTGTGATAGGATAAAAGTGAGAGTCGATATACATGTTCACAAGGTTAACAATGGAGGATGTAATGTCTAGTGTATTGAGAGAGATAATAATTCTCGGGTGTGTGTATGTGATTATGAATGATAATGTGTATAAGAACGTCACTCTTTGTGAAGACTTCTTTTGCTAAGTTTATACTCTTTCACCGGATTATCGTGTACCCATTACTACTACCGACACACCCCTCGATCCGATGGGTTACGCTTAACTACATGTAGTCTATCCATTGCTTTTGGTCACTTTGCTTTTACCACAAGCCATGCATCTCATCTGATTTAATGCATGACAGTGCTGCTCTAGTCAACCGTCATGCTTTTTCATCATCATAAGTCAAAATAATAGATATTAAAATGTCTAAGGGTTCGATCCAATCGAACCTAATCTTGTTTTATAGGTTAAAATGGAAATAATATGGTGGTCTGCTCAATAACTTTCACAGTTCAATAATAAAGGCCCAATGGACTAATTAAATGAGTAAGCCCAATTTACCCGGCCCAAAGAGAGAAAATATCATGACCCAACATTGCCCCCTAGTTTTTTGTTGAACAAAATGTTTAATAGAAAACTATAAATGATCCATGATATTTTACTAAAGGTCCATAGTAAGAAATAATTGAAGTATACCCAATTACTGTTCACGAGATGAAATGAGAAAAGAACAGAGGCCCAAACCAGTAAGGCCCTGTCCATTAAATATCTGAACCAGGAACCGGACGCTTCCCATTCAAATTCTAAATCATTACTAACATTTAATGTGCCGGCCTTGAACACCGTAAATCACAAGATAAAAAGATAACTTTATCAAATTTGACGGCTTTTACAAATTTATTTGAAATTCGAGCGCTTTTTGAACTTTCCTCCGAACTTTCTTTTCTTCCTCTCGCAAACCGTCAAAAATGGCTTCCCAAAACTCTGAACAAGGTTCACCCATACTGGTAACACCGATAACCGTCGTTCCACCAAACCCTAACCCTCGTGAAGGAACCTCGACCACGAATCCCAAGCCAAAAACTCTCAAAACCCCCTCCGAATACTACAGGAACACGGATCGCTTCTCGCACGCCAATACTCCTCTATCGTGATCGAGGTCAAATTAAAAAGGATTAGATGTTTGGTACCACATTCCGGATACCCACGTGGTCGTGGTTCCCAGATCCCATGAAGATGTACCAACGGGCCGAAGGTTGACTACGGTAGTCCCCGCGACCTTACTTTCGAGAAGGGGGTTCGCTTCCTCTGCACATTTTTATAGTGACTATACTAGGGGTTCCCACAGGCGTGGGGTTCGCCAATTGGTACAAAACTCTTACATTCACATTTTGGCCTTTGTGGCCTTCTCGCCATGAAGTTGGGCGTTGAGCCTCCTCGACTTCTTCTTCACCGTATACAAAATAGTCCAATCTAGAGAGAAGGGGTTCAAGGCCCTTAGCAAACATTCTACGAAGTCAGGAGAAAAATTCGAGAGGCGCTCGCTGGTGAACACTCCTTCGAGCAATAGGGGATGGCATGAGAAGTGGTTCTACGTCAAAGGTCCCAAAATTTCTTCCTTACCGAACTGGGCCACTGACGAGAAGATATCTGCTGACTTCGGAGACATTTCTGAAGAACGGGAAGTTGAAATGATGGAACTTTTCGACAATTTCCCTAAGGAGGAGTGGAAATATGGACTCCTTTCGAAGCAGGCATGGTTATATGACCATAAATGTAAGCACTGGTCTATTTTATATATATAAATTTCTGAAAATGCTTTTATGATGTGTAATCTAACATAGGACTGTTTGTTTCTGCAGTATCTCTCGATCGCACCGAGCTCCTTAGAAATAAAGGAGTTCAAGATTTCTCATCCGGAAGTCTTCTAAGTCGTTGAGAATCACCAATGGTTACTCCCCGGCCGAGCCAACTTTTAAATACATATTGATGAATTCAACAGGAAGAACCAGAGGTCAAGAGGTTCCTCAGTCTGGGAAGAGACCCTCCATCCTCGTCAGAAGAGGAGGGCCACTAGAAAGCCCAGGTCAACACCTCTTGTCACCCCTTCTGAAGCCATTCCAGAAACAGAGCCAACCCCCACATCAATCCCTCGACGAGGAGGTTTACTCGATCGTCCTGATCGAAGAAGTGTCCTCCGGACCAAAAAATTAAAAACCAAGATAACCCCGCTGACCGCCGAAGAACTTAGGGTGCCTCAGTCTTCGATCATCCCACCCTTCGTGCCCCCTGTAGAAATACAGATTGCCGAAGACGGTGACCAGGACGAAGTGGTTCCAACGCTATCCAGGAAAAGGAAGCGCACACCTGATAGCCATCCGAGTTCTGCTTCTGCCTCTCCCCCTCGAGAACCCGTCCCAAATAAATCTCCATATCCTGAAACCATACATGTAGATCCTACCCCCCCTGAACAACCAGCTCCTTCTCCGTAAAGGTCGAGACCTTCCCCCGAACGACCCGGTCCTTCAGGTCAGGGTTATCATGCCGAGGCTATGGGCTCCCCGACCTTGTGGCCTAGATTCAATGCGAATTTCCCCTTCGACCTTTTTGAGCTTTTGTCCCAACAACAACGACCATCGGTTCGGTGATCATACTGACGAAAATCTTCGATGAGGGATGAGCTATCCGCTAAGGTAAATAATAATTTCTTTATCTTCTATTTCTCTGCTTTCATTTGGATATTTGGATATTGACTTGAATATTTTGAAAATATGCAGCATATATTATGCTTTTGGACGTTTGGCGTCCGAGACACATAAATGGGGAGGCTGAGGAGGATTTCATGAGGCAGGAGATTAATATGCTGAAATCAACCTTGGATCGAGAGAGGGCCGATCGTGAAGATGCTTTTCATACAATCAACTACCTTCAAATGTAATTAGATCGGCTAGGATGGACTCAAGACATCCGACGATGAGTTAAGAGGCCACGAGGATGGGTTGGTGCTGCGTCAAGCCCCCCAACAAGCTTTAACTAACATGAAAGCCGACTTGGTCGAAGAAAACCTACTCCTGAAGGCCAAAAATGAGGAGTTTTCTTTAGCCAACCGAAGCTTGGCAATTTAACTTGGCGAGGCTCAGACGAAGGCCCAGGATGAAGAACGAAGACATAAGGCCAAACGCCATAAACTTCGTCACAAAATAAAGGATCTTGAGGGACGGGGTCCTCTTCCGATCAAGAGTCATGGAAGCATATTCAGCGGACTACGGTGGATCTACGAACTTAATGCCGAAATCATGAAGGTATATTCGGAGGGGTACGAAGATTGCAGAGAGCGAGGTAAAGAAAATCTATCTGCTGCTCAGCTGGACCCGGCCTTACTCAACTCCGATGACGAAGGTGGCGCCTGAATGTCCCTCCTGTTTTTGTTCTATGTAAAAATTTAACTACTTTAAACTTTTTATGTTCATGTGATTAGTTTGTGACTGACTTGAATGAATGAACGTTTTATTTTATTGATGAATCTTCAACTGTCTTGATTATGACTTCTGTATTGATTAATTTCTTGTCAATAATTCAGTATCAATAAACTGAACCCAACTAGTGAATCAGATACAACATATAACAGTTAATTTATGAAATGAAGTGAATTGAATTTTACGGACATGATTGAACTTAACTGAATTGAATGAACTGAACTCAACACTTAAACAAAATAAAGTAATATATATTCATCTGATCAAGTGTGAGATCGGGCCACGTGTGAGGTGAATTTGGTGATCCTCCCTCCTTGCACCATCAAAATCTTGCTTACCACTCGGGGTAGAACAAGTATATAAGGACCAAGATATAAGGATCAAGATATAAGGATCAATTGTGACCATCGACTTACCACCCTTGGTAAAATCAATATAGGATCATAAGGACCTTTATTACCACCACCTCGGGGTAGAAACAATAAATGGGTTTGCCCATCGAATGGCCGGTGTAAGAACCCCAAAATTTTTTAAATAAAAGGAATTTCCTTTATTTATTATTTTGAAATAAGTAAGGGTTGATTTGATTAATGTGGATAGTTAAGGGTTAAATATGCAAATATTTCAAATTAAGCAGTGGTTATAAAATATTCATTATCGTCAGGGAATATTCGTTTGGTCGTGGAATATATCAAATGCTTCTCGGAATATTCGTTAACTGGCAAAAAATGTGTGGGCCCCATAACGGAAAGTGATTGGATGAAGAAAACGACAAATATAAGTTGTTTTTAAATAACTTGCGTAGTTTATTCACAGTTAATCTTGTTGGAATACCCGGTGGTTAAAACACACTAATCTGCGTTGTTGAACAAGTAGCACTTGGTATTGCACCAATTATTGATTCTTACGTGAAGACACTACTCAATAATGGTTACGATAATTCTTTATTGATCAAGATTTTATTGAGTTAATAATTGTCATGCGTTGATATTTTATATTCTTTGTTGTTTCATAATTGTCATTTACAAGATCTTTCATTATCGAAGCAATAATTCATATTATCCTAATAATATTATTAGATAACATTATTGGCAATGTCTAGAAAGTTACGTCTAAGAAGAGGTTTGGTCACCTAATTGCGGCGCAAGATAGAAGAAATTCTTATTG
This sequence comes from Panax quinquefolius, assembly GCA_020205615.1. NCBI lineage: Eukaryota > Viridiplantae > Streptophyta > Magnoliopsida > Apiales > Araliaceae > Panax > Panax quinquefolius. Next base: position 17,442,569 of record CM035163.1, read on the forward strand.
AAAGCCCTCTTTCTTGAACCCGCTCGTTGTCAATATTGTGATTCTGTAATATTATTTGTGAATAATTAATTATTGATTTATATGATGAGGAAAATATTGATTTTATGTGGATATAGATGGAGAAATTTTTAAAATGACAATTGTTGAAAATTAATATTTTATCTTTTTACGATAAAATAATTCATTTAAATATATTATTTTAATAATATATTAACGGTGATATTTTTACAACGAATGTGGGATATATGAGTATACGAGGAGGAAGAGTATTTTTGTTGCAATAAATGTTTAAAACATGTTAAACATGTCGGTGGACCCCATTTATTGAATCGAAATTTGATTATAAACTGTAAAATCGCCTGCTTTGTGGATTTCGGTCAATTTCTATTTGGAATTTGGAAAAACTTTCTTCTGCAAAGTTGTAGAAATTGAATTTCCTATAAAAACTCATGAGATTCGAATTTTCTGATGAAAGGGCTATTTATTATGAATTATTGAAGTTCGAAGCTCAAAATAATTAATTTTGGAAGTTTTAATTATGTTTTTTAAGAAAAACGTTTTTCAAATGTTGTTGGCCATCTTTAACATGTGCTTGATGGCTGAGATCAGATTGTCTAGATGGGCGTAGAGAATTTATTAAATATATTAATATTATATTAAATTTTTACCGCTTTTTGGTGTTCTAAGCAATTTCCTATAAATAGGGTCTTGGGTTAAATTGAAAATCACAAAGCTGAAGTTTTCTCTCTATATTATCGGCGTATTCTTGTGAGTATTTTGAGTATACTTTGAGTATTGCTATACGGTCAAGTTCAAGTCATAGCTTTATATCCTGTGTTTAATTTAAGTCTTGATCTTTCGAGGTAAGGGATATTTTTTTTTTCAGTAATGATATTATTTCTTCAATATCATTATAATCTTGAAATGTTGATCTGAAGTTTTTATCAAATTTGGAACTTTTTCATGTCTGGTTACTTATTCATGGGTTACTATTCATGAGTTACTATTCACGAAGTTACTATTCATGAGTTTCTTATTCACGAGTTACTTATTCACGAGTACTATTCATGAAGTCGTGAAGATGTTTTTGTGGAATTTCTATCTTTTGGTGTCTGAGTTACTATTCACGTGTCACGGCCTTATTCACGATACTCTGATCTTATTCAATCAAAAATAAAATTTCTCCTTTTAGTCTAAAACATCTATTCTGGATACTAACTCGATTGTATCCATGTTTTGATCATTCTTGAATTTTACACCACTATGATTATTTTTGAGGTATTTTTGGACGTGGATAAAACCAAGTACGAATCCTTAATCCTTAATCCTTGTCATTTTGTTTCACTTTGGATTCGCTTCTTTAAAAAATATTTTCATCATCCTCGGTCTTAAATGATGATATTATGGAATATCTTTGGCACCAGTGCAAGATGAATGATTTCTTAAGAATATCTTTGGCACAGTAGTGCAAAGATGAATGATTTCTGAAGAATATCTTTGGCCAGTAGTGCAAAAGATGAACAGTGTTTAAATGAACATGACCAATCGATGAATATCTTTGGCTCAGTAGTGCGAAGATGAATATTTGATTCCGGATGCATATTGATTGATGTTACGAGGATAAAATATTGATGATGGATCGTTAAATTCATAGATTATAGTAGATTTCATTCTCTACGTAACTCTTCTATGAATTATTATTTCATTGCGAATATTGATCCGAAACTTGTTGTACATTGTATTCTATCGATTTTTTCCTCGTTGAAGACTAACGATAATTTGTTGTATATTATCTTAGTCATAATATTCTTTACCGGGCTAGTTGAGCTCACCCTTTTCTTTGTTGTTCATTTTTCTTCTCGTGGAGGCGAGAATGTAATGCGAGTACTAGTCGGGGTATGGAATGAAGGTTCTAGAGAGAGTTGTTTAGTAGTCCTCACCATTTTTGTAAAATAATGAATCAATAATTATGATGGGGATTTATTTGCATGTGGATATTGTCTGAAGACAATATTATATTTAAACTCACGAGATATATTGTCGTATTTCACACGACATTTGTATTATTGAAGTTGTAGTTTGCTTTTTGTACCATGTATTTGGCGACTCAGAATGGGTGTTGTGTATACCTATTTTGGGGGCGTCACACAGCGAGTCCTACCATACCTCCTTACACCATTATGACCTTAGGACAAATAGGACCAGGATCAATAGTGACCATTGATTTACCACCCTTGGTAAAATCAATATAGGATCATAAGGACTTTTGTCTACCACTCGGCGTAGAACAATAAATGGGCTGCCATCGAATGGCCAAATGAGTCCTACCATACCTCCTTACACCATTGTGACCTTAGGACAAATAGACCAGGGATCAATAGTGACCATTGATTTACCACCCTTGGTAAAATCAATATAGGATCATAAGGACCTTTAATACACCACTCGGGTAGAATAATAAATGGGCTGCCATCGAATGGCCAGCGAGTCCTACCATACCTCCTTACACCATTGTGACCTTAGGACCAACAGGAACATGATCAATTGTGGAAAAATGACTTTTTATTGATAATGAACAATCGTGTATAGACTTCCGATAAATTGACTTAATCTCTATTGAAAATATTTTCGAAGCCTGCCAGCATGCCAAGTATTCTTGATCTCGGAACCATCTAATGCCTTTAACCGATAAGTGTCTGGCTTTGATACTTCGATCACCTCATACGGCCCTTCCCAGTTCGGCATTAACTTTCCTGTGTTTTGAGGCGTAGATGCTTCGGCTTCTCTAAGGAACGAAGTCTCCTACTTCGAATCTCACGGTTTGACCCTTTGTTGTAATGTTTGGCTACCCTTCGTTGATAAGCGACCAATTTGAGCAAAGCTACCTCTCGACTTCTTCTAGCAGTCCAAGTTAGCTTTCACCTTCAATATCATTGTAGATCTCTTTGAATCGACCGACCAAGACTTGAGATCCGATTTCGACCGGGACTAAGGCATCGCATTACCATAGGCCAATCGAAAGGGTGAATCCTCATGGTGGTCCTCGGTGTAGTTCGGTAAGCCCACAAAGACGCTGAAAGCGCTTCTTCGGCCATCTTCCTTTAGCTTCATCCATTCTGCGCTTGATTCCGCTTCAAGAAGGTCCTGTTGGTCACCTCGACTTGCCCATTTACCGTGGATGAGCCACCAAAGTCTTCTTGTCTTGAATCCCCGGATCCTTTAAAAAATCTTCAAATTTTGAACCATTTAACCGGCGTCCGGTTGTCCGATATCAACACTCTGTGGGATCCCGAAGCGAAACACTACGGACTCTTTTATGAACTTCAAGCACTCTTGTTCGTTATTGGCCAAAGTGGTTTCGCCTCTACCCACTTAGTCATGTAATCAATAAAGAATTATGACAAAGTCGACCGACCTTTAGCTTTAGAGGCAACGGACCCAATATATCCACCCCAAAAAAATGAAGGGTATAGGAGATAAAATCGAATATAGCTCTTCCGTGGGCGATGTGGGATCGGACTATTGAGTGGCATTTTCATATTTCTTGACATATTCTCAGTAGCTTCCTTAAAAATTGTAGACCAATTGTATCCTTGTCGAAGTACTTTATAAGCCAAAGACTTGGCGACCATATGATCACCATAAATACCTCGTGAACCTCCCCAAGAGCATACTCGGCCTCGGACGGAACCAAACATTTCAGCAATGGTGAGGAAAATGCCAATCGATAAAGATCCCCATCAATAAGAACAAAATTGGCACTCTTGTACTTGATCTTCTTTGCCAGCATCTGATCCGAAGGAAGGACGCCATCTGCCAAATACTCGATGTAGGGGGTCATCCAGCAGTTAGATCGTTCGATACACATCACCGCTTCGTGCTGAACACTCGACTGCTGCAAAACTTCCAAATAAACCGATCCGTTGAAAACATCTGCATCTGCAGTGGCCAGCTTCGACAGTGCATCGGCAATGGAATTGTCGTTACGCTCTATGCCCTGAAACTCATACGAAGCGAAATACTGAAGTCGGTCTTTTAATTCCGCCAGATACTTGATCATCCGGGTCCCACGAGCTTCATAATCTCCCGACAGCTGTTTAACGACCAATTGAGAATCACTATAAATGATCAACTTCTGGACTTCTAGACTCCTTGCCAATCGGACACCCGTTAACACCGCTTCATAATCAACTTCATTGTTGGTCGCTTTAAACCCGAACCTGATGGCCTGCTGAACCTTGAATCCCTCTGGACTCGTCAAAAATAATTCTCGCCCACTAATATCCACCGTAGAGATCCATCTGCATACAACGCCCAAGCATTCTCGACCTGTTTGAAGAACTACAGAATCGCCTCGATCGACGATTGACCTCTCCCAGAACTCTCGCATCTACTTCGGTGAATGAACATTCTACCATAAAATCGGCCAAGGCTTGACCCTTGATGGCGGTTCGGGGATGGTATTCAATGAAAAATTGGGACAACTCCATAATCCATGTTGCTAATCGCTCGAGACCTCTGGCACCCATCACCTTCTTCAATGGTCGATCCAGTAGACGACCGAGAGCCAGACCTTGAAAATATTGCAGCTTTCTACTAGCAATTATTAAAGCAAAGGCAAATTTCTCAATATTCGGATACCTGGTTTCAGCATCTCGCAGGACGTGGCTGACATAATAGACCGGATGCTGCTTCCCACTGATCTCCCGAACCAACAACTTTCTTCTAACCGCCAATCGAACTTGCTGCAAGGTACAAATATAAGGTCTCTGCTGGGGCAAGCTTCACCAATAAAGGAGCAGAAGACAGATATGTCTTTATGCCTTGGAAGGCGTCTTCACACTCCGAAGTCCACTGGAACGTCTTCGCATTCTTCTACCTTCAATGTGTCAAAGAAAGGAAGACATCTCTCCGCAGATTTGGCGATTTAACCTCCTTAAAGCCGCATCCTACCAAATCGACGTTGGGCGTCTTTGAACGACCGAGGAGTCTTCATATCAAGAATGGCTCGGATCTTCTCGGTTAGCCTCGATACCCTCTCGATGACCAAATAACCTGAAATTTTTCTTGCACTAAGGCCGAAAGTACATTTGGTTGGGATTGAGTCTCAATTGACGATAACTGACGGATCTGAAAGCATTCCTCCGTGTCGTCCAAATGCTTCTCGAATCGCATACTCTTCATGATCATGTCATCTACATAAACTCGCATGTTCTCCTCCTACGCTTATCAAGATGAAGTTCATCATTCTTCTCGGTAGGAGGCCAAAAGTCATCTTTTATAGGCGTGCCGAATCGATTGTGTAATGAACGCCGCTTTCGAAATGTCCTCTTTGCACATGGATATTTGATGATAACCTGAAAAAACATCCATAAAGCTTAGTAATGCATACCCCGAAGTGGCATCGATGAGCTGATCGATATGGGGCAAAGGATAAAAGTTCTTCGGACAAGCTTTATTGAGATCGGTGTAGTCAATGCAAACCCGCCATTTTCCATTCTGCTTCTGCACCAACACCACATTCGCTATCCACTCTGGGTAATCAATTTCATAGATGAAGTCGGTAGCCAGCGACTTTTGCAACCTCTTCATCAATGATCTTCGTCGCTCGGCGCAAGATCTCGCTTTTCTCGACGAATCGGCTTCTTCAAGGATCTATCTCCGGTTTATGCTCGCCTACCTTTCATTAACTCCGGCATGTCTTGTGGTTCCCATGCAAAAAATATCCGTGATAGCGGCAGTAAGAGTTCCATAAGGTTCGTCCAAGAGATTACGATGGGCCAACCAATCCTCACCGCCTTGTCCGGGCTCAGATGACCAACTCAATCTCCTTCGTCCCCCCTACGGGGATTACCAACCAGTTCTAGTCGCTTCTCGATGAAGGGTTTGATTTCAATTGCCATTGTCTTTTTCTCGCTTATTGACCCCATTCCAAAGAAATAACAACATTCCAATAACATCGCTTGGCCGATCTAAGTCTCCCGCCACCTCTCCTACTCCATGCACCGTGGGGAATTTGATTTTGAAATGAGGGATGGAGGTCACAGCTTGGAGAGCCGTCAATGTAGGCCTTCCCAGTATGGCGTTGTAAGCCAAATCTACATGCACAACATAGAATTTACACGTTATTTCTACTGCCGAGAGTCTTGTCAAGATAACTGGGAGTTCAATAGTGCATCGCAACTTTATGATCGGGTCGTTCTTAAAACCGTATAGAGGAGCCTCTGTCCACCTCCATTTTTTGCCCATCAAGATGCATCCTCTGATAAGCATGGGCATACAGAATATCCACCGAAGACCCATTATCTATCATCATGCGTTTCACATCCACCGAGCCCACTTGTGCTGTGATCACTAATGCCCCTTCGTGTGGCTCGATGAGATCCGAAGGATAATCTGCATCCGTAAATAATATGACGGTTCCTGAGAATGGTCTGCCAATCTTCAAGGGAGCATCCGTCACAGACATGACCGAATCAAGGTAAGCCCTTCTCTTCTTCCCTACCAACTTCCCTACAGATCCACCCCATGTTATTACATCAACAACGTGCCTCAAGCGGTATATCGAGCATTTTGGACGGATGGCACCATTTGAACCGTCTGCGAATAAAGACGGTTGATAGTTTGTTGATCACGGAGGTCCTTCTCGCCACATATTGAACCCGAAGAAGCCGCTTGAATCTTCTCTCACGAAATCCTTTAAATTGCAACACTTTCATTAGTGTCATGGCCAATGACTTGATGATAGCCACAATATTTACGAGAGTTGCCTTGTCTTGTCTATAATTATCACGAGGTGGCTCAAGAAAGGTTGGTTTCGGATCTGATCCAAAATCACCGACCTATCTATGTTCAGTTTGGTGTAGACCTTATTAACCTTCGCGTAGGTAAATGGTGGACGATCGTCGCTTGCCGCCACGAGTTATTGTACTTCTTCGAACTACCCTCTGGCCGATCATTATACCCCCCACTCTTCTCTGATCAACTTCGGCCTTGGGAACTTCTATCTCCTTTAATTGGCCCGAAGAAGGATTTTTCAGGCTGTTCATAGCCTCTTCTACAACAATATAGCCTTCTGCCTTATCAAAGGCTTCTGCTAGGCTTTTCGGATGGTGGAACATCAACTGGAACAAACCCACAACTTGGAGATCATTAAGGTCAGACACTTGACCAACCGCTTCTCTAAACCTCTTTACATATTGGCCTAAAGATTTCTTTCAGAATCTACGGATCTGTAAGTTAAAGAACCCGTAGGCTTTCCCCTTCTTCGGTTGCTCCCAAAACGGGCGTGGAACTTATCACAAAGCTCGGTCCAAGAGGATATCAAATCCGATGGTAAAGTCCTCATCCACTGTCTCGCATCTTTTCTCAGCTTCGTGACAAAAGTGTGACACTTGGCAGCATCAGTGAAGTCATAATAGTCCATCAGCCGGTCGAACGCCTGACTATGGTCATAAGGATCTCCGGACACATCATAGCTCTCCATGCGAGGCAACTTTTTTGGTGATATCTGCCTTCTCCTTGAGAATATCTGAGAAAAAAAGGGATGCCTTCTTTCCCGGAGTGTCCTTCACCTGTTGGACCTCAGCCAGCTGCTTTCGGAGCTCTTTTAACTCTTTCACCAGAAAATCAACACCTTCGGGTTGCGAGGAGACCTCCCTCTCCTGAGCGACATTCGGCCTTTGAGTGGATCGATCTCTTCCTGCCGATCCCATTGCCCTCGTGGGACTTCTTGACCTACTCTGACGTGTAATCCTATCCTCATGATGAGAATGGTCATGCTGGTACTCTCTTCTTCTGGTTTCTGGCACGATCTCCCTCGACCTACTTCTTCGTCTATCGTCGTCGCGATGCTGAGAACCAACGACCATCAGTGCCTTCTTCGAGGCCACGGGAGTTCTGCTCCTCGATCTCCTCCTACTGCGAGAACGATCTCTAGGCACATGCACAGAATGCTCCGGTTTCTTACCCTCTCGCCGTGGCATCTTCTCATGCTTACCCCGCCTCTCGGACTGAACATGGCTAGATGTTTCGTCCCTTAACTCCGCCACCCGAAGCATCTGTTCGGCTATATCTTCCTTCTGCTTCAACAGAACCTCCAAGGCTTTATCTGCTTCGTCTGCCATCCTCGCCAATTTGGCAGCTCTGTCCTCCTGCCCACTTCGACGATGAGTCTTGGTCGGTGAGCCTTCCGCCCACCCCTGACCATGATCACGCTCCTTATCAGCATTGAAAACCAACTTTCGTCTGACCCCACCATGGATTTTCGGACGGAGTTCTCCTGAATTATGCTTAGAGGCCGTGCTCTCGTGAGCACTTTTAGAAGGACCCAGACGATCTCTTAGCGAAACACGAGGCAGTGATGAGCTAACAGCCATCGCCTGCCCTTCTGGTGTACCATCTCTACTCCTCATCATCTTCTGAAGTAGGTTAAACAATTGTGATTGAAAATTTCAATGACACTAGAACTCCGGCCCTCCTTCTAGCGCCAATGTTAACGCCAAGATCTTCTGCCACGTCCCAATCACGTAAGACGCCCTGATCCTGCACAGTAAATATGATAAACACCACAAGCTTGACGGCGGTTCCGTCGGGGGATAGCTCAGGCGTGAGAGTCAGTATACATGTTCACAAGGTTAACAATGGAGGATGTAATGTCTAGTGTATTGAGAGAGATAATAATTCTCGGGTGTGTGTATGTGATTATGAATGATAATGTGTATGAGCGTGCACTTTTGTGAAAGACTTCCTTGCTAAGCTATACTCTCTTTGCACGGATTATCGCGGCCACCCACTACTACCGACACACCCCCTGATCCGATGGGTTCTGCCATACTACACGTAGTCTATCCAACCGCTTTTCATCCTTTCTTTCGTCATCCTAGGCATGATCCCATCCACATTAATGCATGGCGGTGCTCTAGTCAACCGTCATGCTTTTTCATCATTACAAGTCAAAATAATAGATATTAAAAATGTCTAAGGGGTCGATCCAATCGAACCAATCTTGGCCTTATAAGTTAAAATGGAAATAATATGGTGGTACCAACAATAACTTTCATAGCTTCAATAATAAAGGTCCAATGGACTAATTAAATGAAGTAAGCCGAATTTATCCTACCAAAAAAAAAAAAAATATCACGACCCAACAATATATATATATATATATATATATATATATATATATATATATATATATATATATATTCTGGTTTGAGTGATGTGTTTGAGTATTTGTAAACATCAGAATCAGGAAAACGTACCTACAATATAATAAGTGAATAAGATTCTAGTATTCGACCTGAATCTAGCTAATATTACTAAACGAAGTTTGATTGGTTTAATTAGGAGGTCCACGTACGCCAAGGAAAATGATCCTAAAATAATCTCAATTTTAAAAATTACATTAGAAATTAATAAACCCAATTATGAGACCAAAATAACAAATAATTATTCACAAACAAGAAACAATATTTAATATAAAAAACCCTTAAAAAGAGAAAAAATACGGGTCAAACTCTGAATTTTTACTATAATTACACAATAAATAATAAATAAAGAATAAAGAGAGTACACATTTACCTTTAATTAGGTTGAGAAACCTAATTAACTTCACCAATCAAAAATATCCCAAGCAATAAAGTTTTCAAACTAATTAAACGAAAATGACAGCAGATACCCACAAGCAACAAATTATGGATTAGAAACAATTTATTCTTCTAATAAAGACTCCTCATGTAATGATAAAACTCTCTCATAGCCTTATTTCTAGTACTCTTCATAATTCATTTCATATTATGGATTAGAAATAATTTATTCTCTTAATCAAATTAGGGATCACAACTTCTTGTCTTGGTCATCAACCAATCTAACAAATAAATTCATGCATCTCATCGTTAATGATCATTCATCGTACTCAAGTACTAATTTATCAAACTCTAAAAATCATTCAAGTATTCTTCAACATAATTTCCATCCTTGAACTTAGAATTCACAAGTTTCCTAATAAAAAGTTTTATTTTGCAACGTCTTCTTTTAATACATGGACTCCAATTTCTACTAAAGAGTATAGATTAATTCTAGTTTTCGTGAAGAGTACTATACACTTTAGTTTCTGTGAGAGAGTATAGGTTTTAGTCTTCATCTTGTTTCACTGAGCGTCACTCATGTTTGTGGGCTTAACTTAATAGTTCTCAAGTGGCTCGTACAAAAGCAAATCCTCCATTCTTGACTTCCAAATTGCATAATTTGTAGCCTTGAATTTAATCATGCAACCTGTTGTCCAATACTCCATTTAATTCGCATAAGAAGACCACAAAAAATAATCAAGCTTTTGATACAAATGTTGGGAAAAGTGCACCTAAAATATATAATCTCAATCTCTGATATTACTTTTCCGTCTTTGTGCAATTAAATAGAAAATAAACAAATTCAATTATGAGAACGGAAATAACAAATAATCATCCAGAAGCAAGACAAAATATTTAACGTGAAAAACCTTTAATGAGAAAACTACATGTCGAACTCTGAATCTCCAATATATCACTAATAATGGGTTTATAATAATCCTCTCAAGTTTTACGCCCTAAAACTTGAGATTACACAATAAATAAAGAGAGTACAAATTTAGCTTTAATTAAGTTGAGAAACCCAATATTTAATTTCATCACCCAAAAACACCTCAAGTAATAAAGTTTTCAAGCTTTCAATTGAACAGAGATAGAAGTAAATACTCACATAGATGGCAGTAAATACTCCCAAGCAACAGAGTGTAATTCTCTCATGTAATAATAAGATTCTCTCGTACCCTTATTTATAATAGTCTTCCTAATATATTTCTATTATGAATTAGAAATAATTTATTCTTCTAATTAAATTAAGAATCACACCTGCTTATCTTGGTCATCAACCAATCTAACAAATAACTTTTTTTTCAATTTTGATTTCTTTTTCATGGGCGAGGACACATACTCAACACATCAAATTAATGTCGTCTCTTGATATATATATATATATATGTAAAAAATGTATGTACACAGAGTGTAGTACAAAATCGACTATGACGACGGTTTTTTAAATATAATGACGGTTTCACAATTCGTCAGCCTTAAATTTATTCTGCAATACTACGACAATTTTAAATTAACGGCTCATAAATCCAATCGTATAATACACAACTATATATATATATATATATATATATATATATATATATATATATATATAATGGAATCCGTGCAAGTTAAGAGTACTTTGTATTTGTATTCCACTAATAAACACTTTTAAAATTTCAAGTCACTTCTATGAGAAGCAAAATTTTCTACGTAAATCAAGTTGCATGTACGTACTTAATATATACTTAATTCTATACACATCATATTGGACTATTTGTATCTGTTTATGACATCACTGCACCTGTTACTGAAAGCTTAGTGCATGCGCAATTATTCCCACTTGATTAACCATGCTAATTTATATTTAAGTGAGTCATTTGTAAATAGCTCACTCGTACGTGAATATAAAAAGAAGATACTCCTATATATATAAAGATAGATGATAGCTAGAGAAATAGAAATCTTAATTTGTTTTCCTACAATTAATTAGGTTAATTGGATTTTGTTAATTTTTATTTTGTGTGGGGCCTGTAAATCATGAAGTGTATTAGAGTTATAGTGTTAGTTTATTAAAATCATGCATGTTAAAGCTCAAATTAATTAATATAGTCTTAATTTTGTTTAGGCTTTTTATTTATTTATTGTACAGTCCTAAAATTACGTTTGTTAAATAAATGCTTAACCTAAATATTCATATGGCAAAATTGTTAAATAAAGTGTCAAAAACATACTATTGTTTATGAAATTTAAGGCCGCCAATGCCATAGCAAGGCTTGCCTTGGCATCTGTATACTGTATTTATGTATGTCTGTCTATATATATTTATTTATAGGGTTAAATTACTTTTTTTCCAATTCTGTCCCAATTTGCTGGTGCCCCACGACTTTGCTTCTTGCCATACGCAATTTACTTTACTAATTAGTGCCATGTGGTCTACTTAATTGGAATAAGCAAAGGAATTAATTGGGAAAAAAGAAGAAGGAAGAACGTACTTTGCCTTTTGCCATACGCAATTTTACTTCATTAATTGGATTAAGCAAATGAATTCGACACTCAAAAATAAAATAAATAAATTAGGAAAGGAAGAAGTTGTCAACACGTACATCATTAAATTTTAGCTATTTTTGTTTGCAAAATAACTGTTTTAAGGAGATTAATTATAATCTCAAATTATTGTTCAAGGAGTATAATCTTAGATATTATAGATTCTTTTAAAAAGATGTCACAATGTTAGTTGAGAGGGATTAATAGATTATACATGTGATAATGATTTGTTGTTGTTACACTACAATACTACAGTGCCAAAGTTCAGGAATTTGGTTGGGGCTAGTTGTATCTCTCATTTTTCCATTCACACCTCATAGTTAAAAATTTCATAAAAAATTATATGATTATGAGTACATCCCTTTTTTTTTTATATTTTTTCAAAAAAAATCAAAGATACCTCAAATAAAGTAGAACTACAAAAACAGAGCAAAAACCATGTACATGAACTCGGAATTAAATTTTTACATGAACCGGACATTAAAGTCTAAGCATTCAACAACAAAAGTAAGCTAAATAACTAAGAACTAAACACTTGCATCAATCAATGAACTCAACAGTTGATGTTTCGCAATTGGTGGAAGAGGTAAGCATCTTGAACTTCTCCATCCTTAAAAAAAACAACTCTCCATTATGAGGCACTTGCATGGTGATGATCAGACCACATTTTCGAGACTGAAGGGATTGGACAATCTGAAATAAGATTCATCCTTACAAAGTGTGACCCGTTTATGTAGCCAAATATGAACATCCTCTAATTGATCGTTTATTAATTTAGAGTTTTTTGGTGAACTATGGGGTGTGAATAGGAAAGTAAGGGGTGCAACTAGCCCCCCACCTCAGGAATTATGTGAAACGTAAAGTTACCACCAACCATCCACTGTAAGTGGGAATCGAACCAAGTATTGAACAAGAAAATTTGACCTACTAACCACTAGACCAACTAACGATACAAATAAATTGCAGTATACAACAGAAACAAAATAGTAAAAAAAATTGGAACAATTATATTTTCTATTACATTTTTAAAAATTATTACAACAATAGTGCACTCATAAAATATTTACACAATTAATGTATTTTAAGTTTTATTTACAAAATTAGTGCATGCTCTTCCCTTTAATTTAGTTGAGTGTTTTAATTTAACACTTTCTCTCTCCTCCCTTCTATCCCCCCGACAGCTTACGTGAAGCTCGCATTGAAGTATCATCCTGATAAGAACCAAGGAAATGAGGAGGCTAACAAGAAATTCGCCGAGATTAATAATGATAAATTAATGCTCAAATTTTGATTTTGATTTTTTCATATATTGTCTGGTAATTGAGTTGATTCCTTTTTACGTGAGGAATTTGATTTTGAGATCTGAAGTTTGAATGAAATGGGTGGTTTGAATTTGAGATCCAAGTTTGAATGAAATTCATGGACCTTATTTCTTTTGCTTTAATTTACAATATATACAAAGTTTGCTTGAATCAAAAAAGAAGGATTGGTAGTAATACTGATATGGACATTACGATTTTTTCATAAAAATGCAGTTGGTAGCCAAACATTCAAACCAAAGTAACCAATACAGTATTATTAGGTTACTAATTTATTTTTAAAAAATCTACTATAGATTTTTTTATTTAATAGTGAAATTGGTAGCCAACACTTTATACAAATTTAACCAATTCAGTTTTATTGGGTTACCAATTAATTAAAAAAATATATTGTAGATTTTTTTTTTTCATAATGCAGTTGGTAGCCAAACCTTAATACAAAGGTAACCAATTTAGTTTTATTGGGTTACCATTTAATTATAAAAATCTATTACAGATTTTTTTTCATAAAATCTTGATTAGTAGCCAAACCTTAATACAAATGTAACCAACAAAAACAAAAATGGTTACCAACAGCACTGAAATTTCTCTTGGTTACTCACAAAAACTAAAATGGTTACCTTTGTATAAATATTTGGCTACCAACTGCACTAAAATTTATCTTCTTCTCCTTTTAATTTCTGGACTGTTGTGGCGGTAATGGATGAGGAGATCGGTGTCCATGGCGGCGACGGCGAATGAGGAGGACGAAAAAAAAGAAGAAGAAGCGGAGGTGTTGAAGCAATAAACTAGTAGCTAAAATTAGGAGATCGACGTCCACGTAAGCATACATCTTCAAGATCTATAGATCTACAACTTCAGTGTTAAGCACATGACGATGAAGGAAGAGGACCGCCGCCGAAGGAGGACGAAGAAGAAGAAAGAAGAAGAAGAAGAAGACTTACAAGATCTACATCTTCAAGGTGTTGAAGCGGCATGCAATGGCCATGCAAAGCAAAGGAGGACGAAGGGGAGGAGAGAGAGGCGATAAGGAGAGAAAGAGAATAAGCGGATGAAATGTTTCCTAAATTAAGGATATTAATATTGTAAATAAATATGAGAAGATTATTATTTTTGTAATTATTTTGGTGATGCACTAATAGTGTAATTACTTATTAAATGTTGTATATAATGTAAAGGACCCAAAAAAATTTATAGTCAAAATTTTCAATGGCCTATACGGCTGGAAGCAAGATAGCAAACTTACGAGCCCAAAATCTTGGCCTAAGGCCCAATTGTGGAAGTGGTTAGCTATTTCGACTCCTACCGAAAGAGATGTTCATGTACCACGCCGTTTCACGCCTCCCCACCTTTCCGTGCGAGAATAATTCGTGAGTTCCTGGAGTAGTACAGGTTTGAACCCGAATCATCTGCAGGGAGAGAAGCTCTTCGTTCGAGGTAAGCTATGGAAGCTCTTCTTCTCTCTCTTCATGTAATTTTTGTATTTGATGATATATACTGTTATATGCATTTTGGTATTTAGTTTGTACTGTTATTTTGCAAACCCTTATATGAATTAGGTGTATCTGTACATATATAATTGGTACATGTGTAATACATGATGAATGTGTGATTGTAATATGGGTGCATATATTATTAGAATTATAGTGGATTGGTTTTACAATGTCATGCAGAGTAAATCCAGTTTGGATGATCAAGTAATTTGAACCTTAGGAATTTGATCTTCAAATTGTGTTTTTGAGGGGAATAATAGGAATGTGAAGAAGAGGGCTTGAAATAATTAATTGATTGGAATTGTGAAGTTGGCAAAGTATGTTCATTTCACATTCTTAGTAGTGGATATTTATGATTGTATCTGGTAAAGCTCGTCTTTTTGCCCCTTAATGTCTTAAGTAGAAGGTAATATTTGACTTGTAATTTTCATCACAAGTGAAATTGTTAGTATGTGCAAAAGGGTCAAGGGGCCCTTGTTGTTTGGGGTTTTTCTTCAAACTGAAGTTTATAATTAAAGTAGGTGTCTTGTGAATATTTATGTTCTGTTCCATTTGGACCTAATACTTACATTTAAGGAAATATTTTACTGTGAAAAATAGTAAAATACTTATCTACAAAAGGAGTTGAGAAAGTATGTACTCTCTAACATTCTTTTTGGTTGTCGAAATGTATCATCAGATGTTTATTATTTTCTGCTCAAATTGTTGAATTTTAAGATGGATGTTGCTTTGACTACCTTACCTTTCTAAGCAGCACAAATTATTGTAAGAAATAGTTGACCATTCCTTGAAGACAGGGGCTAACCCAGGATTTAACTTTTAGACTGGCAAAATTTCTCAACTAAGAGTGACAAAGTTAAAATTTATCTCATAGAAATAAGGTGGGTTAAACTCTATATTAGTACAATCTGAGACCTTTTTTTCTGAAAAACTTTACATGTCAAATTAAAATCTTCAAAAGTCATGAGTGGCAACTGCCCATTGTAGAGCATATTACATTTCTTGTTGGGGTCAAAGACTTGATTTGCATATCAGTAATGTAGATTGGTCTATAACCATTAATGATTGAAGTGTTTCTTGCAATGAAAAAAGGAAAACAGGAAAAGGGAATCAGAGTCGAGCAGAATAATATTACTTTTAGATTAAATTGTTGCGAACTCAGAAATGCTGCTTAGTTTGGATTCATTAAATAGATCTGTTATTATCGAAGCTTCATTTTATGTTCTTAATTTGGTTATCCGAATTTGTTACAAATGGCTTCTTGGTAGCGGTATAGAGTTTTGGAGTTTTAGTTAGTTAGTATAATCCATTAATCCAGATATCTGAATATTTGTAGAGTAAAAATCGAACTCAGTAATTTCGCTATCTTAAAATGGGAGATAAAATAAAACCAAGTTGAATGTCTTGAATCCTGGTGCTAATAAGTTATAGGAGAATTAGTGTTGTTGTCTGCACCAGATCTTTCACCAACCTTTTTCTCTAATTTCTTGTAGCTTTTGATAGCTAGGTGTATACTGTTTAGTGGTAGTAAAAGAATAAATGTGAATATCAAGTTTAATGAATTTAGATTTTAGCAAGATGAAGCAACTGATCTCACGTAGTTTATTCAGTTGACAGTCATCGCCTGTTCATTTTTTTGCCTGTGTACCTATAGTTTTCTTTGTTTTTTGTTTATTAGTTTTCTTTAGGTTTCTAGTCAAGGAATTGATGATTATTATGTGAACTTGTTATTTCTCCTTATTTTATTCATTGATTTCCTCTGACAGCATCTAGGACTGGAGAATCTAGAAGGCAGCTTCAATGGAAGCACCAAATAACTCTGATTTAGGTTCTGATCCAAAACCTCAAGTCATTTACCGCTGCAAGAAGTGTCGAAGAATTGTTGCTTCACAGGAGCACATAGTTTCCCATGAGCGTGGAGGGGGACAAAAATGCTTCAATTGGAAAAAGAGAAGTGGGGACCTAGAGGAGATGAATAAAGGGCCACCCGAATGTTCCTCCATTTTCGTGGAGCCCATGAAATGGATGGAATCAGGTTTATCAAAATCTTAGTCATCATAGTTTCGTTTAACAACCATTTATTTTCAGTTAGAAATTCTCATGTGTGTTGTTTTTGTGAACTAACAGTACAAGAAGGTTTTGTGGGAGATAAGCTTCAGTGCATGGTTTGTAAAGCTCGCTTGGGCACATTCAATTGGGCAGGAATGCAGTGCAACTGCGGGACATGGATTAATCCTGCATTTCAGCTGCACAAAAATCGATTGGATGAATGCCTTCTATGAGCCAAGTGATGCTAGCCCGTGAAACTTGGTTGGACTAATACATAAGACTTGGGAAGTCTATGCCAAAGACTCCAACGAGAAGAATATTTTAGAATAGATTTGTAGTTAGCATATTAGTATCCATACTGATACTGGCTTAGGAATTTAGTAGGTTTACTATTTACATGGATGTAATCCTCTCTTGAGAGCTGTAGATTGATATTATAATTATTGAATAAGTATTGCTCTGTTCATCTTTTGCACACTTTCTCATTTCTGTTCAATGTTTTCTCCAATTTTAGACTCTAGTTCTATACCTCAACTTTGGTCACCGCTGGTTGGTTATCTCCTAAAACTCCGTACAGCTGCTGCCACCATCAAACTGTATCAAAAAATTACAAAACGTCTGTACTTGTTTTTTTTTTTTATATAGTTTAGCCTCTAGTCCTTGAGTAATTAAAGTAATCCCTGAACTTCCATTATTTCATAAATTACCCCTTGTTATTTATTTTCTTAGTTAGGCTCATAGAATTCACACACAAAAAAAAGGTCTCTGTTTTAAGCTGGAATCGTTTATACAAAGATTTTGAAGTTACTAAAGGAGATTTTGGCTCAAGAAATAGTGCAATAGAATCACATTTGCGAACCACTATGTTGATTCATTCTTATTTAAGAGACGTGTAAAGGCAAGTAAAATTATTCGAAGAAAATAATCAATTCTTATTATGCAGTATGAATTTTACATTCAAGATATCGTCACAAACTCGCAGTAATGAACGAGGAAGTTTCTTGTTGCTTTAGGCTATCTGCAACATGAGCAACTACTCCAGCTCCAGCATTATGAAACCATTCATTCTTGACCTGCATTACAGTACAATTTACTCATAAATATAAATCTAGTAGAGATCAGAAGATAAAAAACTCAAAATAGGCGGAGGACGTACATGAATGTTGTTATGGGCAAAGAAAGGCCAAAATGAAGAGTGAAAGCTGACATCGACTTTCCTCCATCCCAACTGTTGTAAACCCCGTATCATTTCCTCTGTTAACAAACTGAAATGGTCATTACTAATCATTAAAGAAGTCTCATGCAGCTATCAGCTATGTTATATGAACTCTTGGCTTCTCTTAAATTACCCATTTCCGACACCCGACACCCGGTCAAGAGACTATAGGTATTGGACTCTTTTTTAGTGTAAAAATTTGGCAAAATTGAGGAATACTTGTGTCAGGCTCTTCAAAATACTAGGTCCAACGGACACTCCATCCGAGTCCGTGTAACATAGTCTGTCAGTCAACACAGATAATTAATTACCTTCCATAATTTCATGGTACTCTATTGTGTTCTGTGTGCTGGGTGTGTTTTGAGCTGCTTCCTTTGCTTTGGCCGCTTCTGGAGGAAATTGGGGACCCTCAGATGCATCTGGAGGACAATAATCCACATCCACAACATGTTTGTATCCATCCAAAGACCGCAGAGGGGGCTGCTAATTTCAGGAATTTGTCAGTGTTGGAAATTTTAGCAGTGGCGCAGCAATAGCAGTGCAATAGCAACAACAGAATTAACAAGAGAGACAATAGCAGTAGCACTACTGTCCTAAAGAAGTGATTTCACCCCCACTGATAATCACAGGTACAATTGGGCTGCCGGCGATCACCCTCCAGGATTCAACGTGTAGCCTCTGATTGTGTGCACTCACAGAAAGAGACTATGGACTCGTCTATGTGGATTGCCCAGAATTTCAGAATGAACGAAGTATATATATGAAGAAGAAGAACGTTGCAACAACGGGAAAGTTAACGTTAGGAAAAATCGCTTTTTTTGCAAAACAGAGAGCTACCTGGGTGCACCCGATTATGCACCCCCCCTGCGCGGGCGTATCGCGCGCACTAAGGTTTTCTGGCCGAAAGTCCGAGAACCAAGCTTGGGCTCGCCCAATTCCTTAGCCGTCCTCATGTGCGCGAGCCCATCCCTATTTCCTCAACCATATTACTAAGCTCATAACAACAACTACTAATATACACTATGAGAGTTCCAAAAATAGCCAATGTGGGACTTTGACAAAATCATAAATTTGAAGCATATCCAACAATCCCCCACATGATTCAAAATTATCAACGAGATAGGAAAATTAAAAGGAAGTAAGAAGGGCAATGGTTTTTAGATACATAAAGTCGATACCTTGTGGGTTTGAATCGACACTTAGTGGAACAAGCTCATGATTGTAGATTATAGGTGAACTATATTCTTGAACCCATTATCTATGATACAATAAATTGAACTTGCACACATATCTAAAAATCTGAATCCACACAAGTCCGCGGTTGGGCGCGTTCTAGGCCATGCGCCATATCCCAGATTTTCATAAAGGCTCTAGAGAGTTTGCCAAAGACTCTCATAGGAAGCGGCCTACACTTCCACCTTTATATAGGTGAACCCATCAAGTGTATACTGGCATACACCACCCTTTAGGGCTATGAATTTCATTAAGAATCTAAATGATTCATCCTATCACAATTTGTCAGTAAGCACCACATACACACAGGGAGAGATATAAATAATCGTAGTGCTTTAATTAAATAATTACATGACTTGTTAATACCCATTGAACCCAATTCATGGGATCTCCAATCACATGGGTTGGGTTTCCATCACATATTATTTACTCAAAATATTGGCAATAGTCTCATCCCTCTGGATGCTTCTTGGACTACCATTTTACTCAATCCCTTAGTAAGCGGATCCGCTAGGTTTTTTTCAGACCTCACAAATTCCATGGAAATAACCTCACTTCGATCGGTCCTCGTCTACAATATTGTGCCTCGCTTAATATGTCTCTGTTTTCCATTATAAACATGGTTCATTGCCCTGCCAATAGCTGCTTGAGAGTCACAATGCAAAGAAATAGAAGGAATTGGCTTATACCATAATGGTATATCAGCCAAAAAATGAAATATAATATTTCTTACCACCTCTACTCGTAGTATTTTTAAAATCAGCTAGATCACTATGAATTAACTCAAGTAGTTCAGTTTGTCTTTCAACACTTTTAAAAGGTTTCTTAGCATGTTTTGCTTCTACACAAATTTCGCATTTGTTAAACTCAGTATTTGTAAGATTAGGTATAAGTTCAAGTTGTTTCAACTTTTTAATAGAAGCTACATTCACATGTCCTAATCTAGCATGTCACATATCCAAAGATTCAACAATATAAGCAAAAGAAACATTCTTGTTATTTAATTCAGCAGAAGCATCAAGTACAAATAAACCCCCATTACAAAAACCTTTCCCAACAAATTCCCCATTACGAGTAAGTACAAGTTTATCAGACTCAAACACAAGTTTAATACCAAACTTTGTTTAACAAAGACCCTTACCAAGATTCCTACGAATATCCAGACACATGAAGTACATCTTGTAGGGCGATGGTTTTCCCGTAAGTTAATTTTAGTAAGACTTTTCCTTTTCCCGCAACATTGGTGGCTCGAGAATCCCCCATAAAAACCTTTTCTCCATTAGTCACATTTTCGTAGTTGAGGATTACGTCTCTATTCGCGCAAATGTGTCTACTGGCCCCGGTATCTACTACCCATTCCGTGAAGTTGTCAACAAGATTTACTTCCGAGACAACATCAACAATAATGTCATCGGATTCAACTAAGTTCGCTTGGGGCTTAGGCTGAGAATTATTATTTTTGTTATCTTACCCCTTGCGAAAGTGACACTTCATAGCAATATGGCCGGTCTGTCACATACGAAGCAAAAACAGATTGTGAGAAGAAGAATAACAGTATGCGTCTATTAGTGTCTATCTCTCTGAAGAATCGAAGCAGTATATATATGAAGAACCCGCAAGGCATAATTCAACGGATCGGCACCCCTCCTGCGCGGGCGTATCGCGCACACACACGCACTAAGGTTTTCTGGCTGAAAGTCCGAGAACCAAGCTTGGGCTCGCCCAATTCCTTAGCCGTCATAATGTGCGCGAGCCCATCCCTATTTCCTCAACCATATTACTAAGCTCATAACAACAACTACTAATATACACTATGAGAGTTCCAAAAATAGCCAATGTGGGACTTTGACAAAATCATAAATTTGAAGCATATCCAACAGTTAGAATCGTCACGCACAAACACGATTACCCCAAATAGTAACGAATGATGTAAAAAGTTAATAAACCTTATCAATAATTAATGGTAAGACCCATGTACTACTCTCTCTATTTATGCTCGACTGTTTGTGCATGTAGAACTACTCAATGAAAATATCTTTACAAAATATAGGACGCTGTGAGGGGTGCAATGGATATTAATCATATCTAAACTTTGGAGCTACCTACCCAAAGAACTGACCCTCAAACTCTGCAATCTTTGTGAGCTTGAAGCCCCAACTTTCAGGCAGCAAGAAAAAAAGCACAAAACTTAGAATTAGACCAGCAGTGACACTTAATTTCTGTCTTTTAAAAAAGAATACCTAGATTTGCACTTTGATTTTCAGATGGAACCTTTAACCTGGACCCAAATATTTGTTCTGGTAGATGATATCATAAAAAGCTAATCTTTTTCTAATTAGCAGATAAAAGTAAAACTAAACTCGATGATGAATAACTACCAACAATATCAGTTTAGTATAGAAAATCATCACATCACCTTAACAAGTTCATTCTCCCTTCTTATAGAGGATGTACGCCAACCAACCATATCTAATAATGTTAAAGGGATAAAGACAATCAATTTAAGAGATGGAGATAATACACCTCAATACCACGCAAGCGTTACTCTCGACTTATGTTAGAAGAGAATATGAATCAGGATACGGTCATAAGAGACATTTGCATAGATCGCACGACATCTAAATGAACCAAGGGAAGATCTGCAAAGAACAGAAGCATGTAAGAAGTTTTACCAAAAACAGTAGAGAAAAAGAAATATACAAGAAGGGGACAGAGAAACATTTTATCTTTAAGAAATTGCTAAAAAAAGAAAATAAGTAAAAAACCTTTCTTACTCACATAAATTTTCCGTCTTCACAATCAGATGCCATTCTTAATAGAAGAGGTGGTTTGTTGGGTTTACCATCAGTTAGGAATAGCTGGCGTCCAGTTCGGCCAACAAAAAGGGCAGCAATTGGTGCAGCAAGTTTCTCCAAGATGGGTACTCCCAGAAGAAATGGAAGCTGAACCATAAAAGGTAGATTGGATATCAGGAAGTCAAATTTCACATATGCAATCACTGGATAGCAATGAGCTATATTCCCTGAATATGTTTACTCCTAATGAAATTCAAGAGTACCTTTACGAATGACTGCACACAAGCAAGTATTACAACTAGGGTTGATCCAATCATGCCCCAAATGAATTGTGGATGGGGTGATTGATTATAAGTACCAAAGTCAAAATAAATCTCAATTGCTTTAAAGTACTCCAACAATCGTTCATATGACAACAATCACATAAAATATGATGAGCTTGAAATGTACATTACAGGATGGATGCCATAATATTTACAAAAGCATGATCTTTAAGGGTGTATTTGTGAGAGTTATTTTAGGGGGAAGGGAAGGAAAAGTAGGACAATTTCTTTCCAATTTTAGAAAGAAAATATCCAACTTTCCTTTAACTTCCCTCAAAAATAAAACTCACAAACACACCATAACTCACATATATATTACTTACGTCATATGCTGAAGTCCAAATATGCAATGCATGCTACAGAGATTTTTTTTTAAGTTATTATTACAAATATATTGAACCAGCTTTCAATGTAAATACTAAGTCATGTTGGACAGAATGGAAAGCAGTCAAAAGCACTAACAAGCTTGTCATATTTTCCCCATCAGAACACAGAAGCATCCAAGTACAAAAACTTAGGTATGTCAAAATGTTCTACATTATATAGCTTTTACATAAATACACTATGTCCAGTCCACATTAGCGGCAAAGCTAAATAACTATCTTATTGTAACAAATATGAGACGACAAGTTATACTCGTGGAAACGAACCTGCTTCTTCCCTCTCACTCCCAGATGAGGTGTTGCCAATGTAATAAAATTGATTGGCTCCAGTCCAGCAATCAAACCTCGACTTGAGGAGCATCCTATTTTTGGGTTTCCAATGGCTAAAAAGGCAAGATCATCAGAATTATCACTACTCGAGACATTAGGGGTATAAAGAACAGCAACAGCATATCTTGCAAATAATCCACCAAGAGAATGAGCTAAAAAGGAGATTCTTTTAAGGCTTTCTGTCTTTTTCACGACTTGCAAGACCTGTACAGAACTTTTAGTCAGCAAAATTTTACAGGATAAGAAGATTTCTCCACAGTGCAAGCTACATTATTGCAACTAGAGAGAAGGGAAGAGAGAGGCGAAAACATCATTATACTCACAAAGCTACATGTCCAAAATGTTTGGTTTATATTTTTATGATTTTAATGATGACAATATTATTGAGTTTGTATTAAATTTAATGGACTTGTATTTTTAATTGTGGGCTAGTTTAAATATGTTTAATATGTTGATTTCTTGGTTGGCACAAAATTGTAGTAACAGTCTATTTAGCTGTTAAACTCAAAGGTGCTAGTTTTGCTAAAGATTTCCTTGATATATATTGTTTAGAATTAAATTCAGATATATTATCTGGAAAGGAGTCTTATAAGGAAATACTTAGATTGAAAAATATTAGTGTTGAATATTTCCTTAATATATATATATATATATATATATATATATTGATTTGAATTAAAGTTAGATATGCTATTTGATTAGGAATCTTTTAAATGAATCTATCTTGACTGGGCAAAATATGTTGGACTCCTATTCTCCTTTATTTTAGCTATCTTAGTTTGATTTTGGTTTAACATTTTTTATCTGATATATTTATATCCGTTGATTCCTATTATGACTCTTTCCAAACATTGGCAGAGATTTTTTTGCTCACAAAGTCTTTCTAGTCGTTGCTCTGCAATATATATATACTAGTTGTACCCGTCCATGCCTCCGGCACTATTTAGTTTTGGACGATGAGATTTATCCCAAACTTTTAACGGCCCTGATGATTTTTGAGTTGAGCGGGAAATTCAAGTTAAGTTGTGTTTTGTTATATATATATATATTATTTTACGACTAAAACAGGTTCTTACTGAAAGCTTATTTCAAGACCATAGACATTCTTTGATAAAAAGCTTTCAATATTTGTTTTCCAGTAAACCATTGTATTATCCTTAAATTCTTTGTTGGCTGGAATTCATTGTAATCAAAACCTTTGTATTAAATTCTGAGCTCAAGCACTATTTAGTTTGACTGGTCCAGTAGTGGATAGAGTTTATTCAAAAAAAGCTTTCAGGGTTGCAGAGGTGCAAAGGTCTCAGTGGTGAGAAAGATTGCAGAGGTGAAAAAGGAGGCAGAGGTGTCCATCGCAGTAGAAAGCTTTATTTGAACAGCGAGTTCTTTTTATTGTATTTAATTGAGTTTTAAAATTAATAAAAAGAGTCTTCAATACTAGTTGGTATTGGACGTAGTACTAAACTAGAGGATAGAGGCTGAACAACGTAAAAATCTTGGTGTGATTTCTGTTTTGCTCTCTTCTTTAATCTGCATTTTCTGTTCTGTTCTAACTTGTGCCTGAAAATACACTAAAATAGATAAGGGTATCCTGTCCGATTATAACTGACGAAGAATATATACTAAAACAGACAGGGGTTACTTGTTCGATTATAACCTGTTGCAGTAAAACTTAAAAATTGACCATTGTAGATCACTCTTGGCATTTACACCTATTCACCCCCTCTAGGTGTGCTTATTTACAGAATTACACAAAACTCACCCTAAGACACATAAAAGAACATGTATAATATATGAATACTCACTTCATCTGCTAATCGTTTCCCAGCTCCATCAGTTCCAGCAAAGGTTTTTGTGTAAGTGTTACATGAACTTGCTGCACAAATTAAGCACCAAGTTACTACTTGATCTGTGGATATCTTTTGAACTGTGAAAAAATGAAATACTGTTGCAAGCAGATGACATACTATAAGTATTTCAGACCTAAGAAAATGAATAGATCTTGTGAAAGGACTAAATTATTAACATCACCATAGGTGCGTTGAATCTTTTTTATGTCATCAATACACATGTTGTCGTGCATTAGCCATTAGAGTCCATACTCCCTACTAATTTAAACATAGAAGATACATTTAATGCAAAACTTCCTCTAGCATCCTCATTTTTGAAATAACATCCTTCAACTGCGTACCAATAATTCATCAATTGTGAAATCGCCCACCAATACCTTTGATTCAAAAGGATGATTGGTTCTTCAGTTTAGCAATTGCCTGCAAATAACAATATCTTGAATTCTAAAGGATGGTGCATGTTTTTCCAAACAAACTCCATCCATCTTCTTTCCAACTATCTACTCCCCAATAGCCCTCAAGGCATGGCATACTAAGGACTCTAGGTTGTGCCAATGCTCTTTTTTTGGAGAGTCCAACGATCTCAATAGTCAATAATGCTAATAATTTGCATAGTAAACTCTACGATAGTCTGAGACTTGATGCATAAATAGGAAAAGTAAATCTGATGGCAAAATTTGGCTACATGAAAATGAAATATGACAAGATGACCATACCATAGATTAAAAACTTTCTTCCCAAACGCTTTTTCAACTCTGCTTTTACATATGTCCAGTCACTTGGGCTGCATTACTTGGAGATTCAGCTAACTCGGTATCAATTGTGTAAAAAAAGCCAAAACAAACATAAACAAAGGGTGCAAATTCTCATGCAATATCTGATATCTACGTGTGAAAAATCAACCATTAACCATAAAACTTGAAAATCAAATTAAGTATTAGTACAATGTTACAAAAAGAATGAACCTTTCAATTGTTTTTTCCCTTAATTTAGATTGCAAACCATGTTAAAAAAAAACATAACCAGGCCATCCTTACTTATGGATAGTAAGGTGCCCTTATTTGACTCCTTCACCAACTGGGTGATTATTCTCAACAACCAGGAACGGACCAGAGGGGCTAAACCCACCATCAAGTGACTAGCACACCAACATCATAAAAATAAAAGAGAAGTTCACTTAACTAGAGTAGTGCACAGGACCACCAAGCTGAGCTTCCTTAAAATAGAGACATAAACATCTATCCAATTGAACAGTTTTTTATCAATAACAATCACATCAACCACCATTTCTACCAATATATTTTATTTATTTTATTGCCTCGTTACATATGATCAAGCCTTCCACCTTTACCTCCCCTTTAGCAAGAGAGGCAGCCAAGATAAATGCTAAAGGTGCCACTTCTACAAACATATCCTATTTCTTAAGGGATGCTACTTTATGCCCCATGCCCCCCATATATAGGATATACTTTGCACTCCTTACCTTTTTAATCTTTACATGCCAAGGCCTGCATTTCGTATTCTCAGTCATAGGTGATCCGAGAAAAATAAATTTAAATTATCGGATTTCATCAGTCAAATCTCAATTAAAGGTTCATTATATGATATAGGTGGGATTCATGGGAAGGTAAGCAGGCCCAGACCATAAAAGCCTATGGACCTTAATGACTATGTCATAAAGCAGGAAATGGATGGAGTTAAATGATTACACGTTTACGTTCTAGAATAAATCATGAAAACACTTGACAGTTGGCACACATTAAGAACTTTAGGAGCCAAGAATCATAGTGTTGGATATTATAATAGTATACAATGAGTAAAATTTAAATAAAAAAACACAATTCAAAGAAGATATATTAACCTCAATAGTGAAGCTCAACACCCACACAAATGTATAACGAATAACAGTAATTATGCAAGTAATGAGATTGTCCTTTTTGTTTATCTTCTTCCTTTTTTGTGATCTGTTTCTCGTCTTTTTCTATCTAAGAGCCCTATGCCAAATACAGTTCCCAGAAGTTCTAAACAGAAAGGTACCTAATCATGGAATTTTAATATTCATCTTTCTATAATAGAGCCTATGTACCTTGCCATGATTCCGTGAACAAGGACAAGAAGATGATCAGGTTCATCACTCACACGACTAAAGCCCTTTGGTGATGCAATATTTCCTTGAGTCGTACTCATAGCTTGAGCTCTTACGCCTTGTGGTTTCCAGACATGTTTTATGCCTGCAAAACTTCAGGCGAGACCCTCAAACCTAAGGAAAATAATAAATAAAACAGAAGCAAAACAGGTATTTTTAAAGAGCTATGACATTGATTTATGGAAAATTCCAGCAGCAAGACAAGGACACGAAGAAAAATCTCAGTTGGTTCATAATAGCCAATGCCCAACAGCAGGCTTGTTTGAACATGTAGGTAATATATTCAGCATAACCTGTGACATCCATAACATAAGACTTCATAGTAGCTACACATACATGTATAAAATACTGAATCTTGTGTCTTCACAAGTTTAAAGCCAAAAAACCATCATTCGAAGGGTATGGTGTCAATATTTGATTATTGTCAAAATATGGGCAAAATGAAAAAAATATAACTTAAAAATCCAAGAATCTTCTTCTTTTTCTTTTTCTTTTTCTTTTTTGTGTGTGTTTAATAAGATGTACTATATGGACTAATCTCTCACAAGGTTATCCATCCATATAATCAAAATATCTTTTAGGCAAAAAGGGAGGTGAGGGCTACCTTATGCTCTTGCGTGAGGTTGCCCTTAAAACGACGTCATTTTGCATAATTGAACACACTCCATCTCATGTTATGTACAAATGGTATTTTTATAATTACCCAAAACATTGTTATTATAAAGGGATACCTCATGCAAGAGCGTGAGGAAGCCCTCACCTCCCGTGCCCTCTATCTTTTAATGAGAAAAGTGAGTATTTATGGAATACACGCCGCCTAAAGTTCTTCTCATTGACCAAATAGCAATTAAAAATTGTAGCTTTTACGCAAAAGAAGTTGATGAGCTAATCTCCAGATGTGCCAGAGGCTCAGAGCTTCATATCCACCAGAAATGTCATGAGGTTATTAGTGGAAGGAGAACTTTGTGATTACCAAAACATAGATAAACAATTTTATCTTGGTACTCAATGAAGAATATCAATCAAATCCCAACACATTAGTAATGATTTTGTAATACTTACACTTCAACTAAATGAAAGAAAAAATGAAACAAAATCAATACTACAATTCCCCCCAACATATAGTGCAAATACAAAATTTACCATAGTTTAGGTGCTTCAATTATCAACCCATGTCATATCCAAATTGCAGCACAATTCAAACATATTTTTGATTGGTGAAATAATTACGAGGTAAAGGAGATAACAATTACCCGCAAATTTGCAGAAATTCCAATTCAAACCCTGACGATTATCCAACCATGAACAACACGACCAAGACGAGGAACACAAAGCCGGTGAAGAAGAAGAAGAAGAAGAGGAAGAGGAATTAAAGTAATATGCAACTCTGTGATTAAATCTCGGGGAATAATTAAGCAAAGGCGCGGATGACACCATTTTATGTACACAACTGATAAGGTATTTATAGTAAATCGAAAGCTAACGCCAAACGGAGCTGAAGAAAGAGAAATTAGAAGAATCCTTTAAGCTCGGTGTGTTATGTCAGCATCGTCCCCATTCTCTAGTTTATCCTCTTTTACCAATCGAAGCCCATGCCCTGCTCCTGCTTAATTCAGAGCTCCATCACACACACACACACACACATATATATATATTTAGGAAACAGTTGAAGGAGATGGCGTTGGGTTGAGTGATTTTCTCACTCATTTTTGTATAGAAAAATCTTGCTGAGATGGGTTTGTTTGGTTGGGAAATAGGAAATAGGAAATAGGAAATAGGAAATAGTGGATCGGCGTGAAAGTTTATGTTTTTTTTGATAAATTAATCAATTGACAAGTAAAATTCTGATAAAATTTTATTATTATGTTAATATTTTTTTGATTAATTGACTAATTTATTTAAAAATAAATTTTATTCTAATTATTTTTAAAAATAAAAAATATAGGAAATAGGGATGGGACAAATTTTCGACCAAGAAAGGGGCCGTCATTTTCCCACCAAAAAAATAAACCACTTCCCATTTATTTACTAGTAGTAGTATATGAATCTCCTCTTTGCTCCACAAAACAATACTACTTATCATGTCATTAAACTAGAACTCCATAATTAAGACTAAACATAATTTAATAATTCAAATCTTTATACCCGAAATTAGAATGACCGTAGGGTTGAGCAAGAAATCAAATTACTTTAGAAATCGCATAAAAAAACGCACAAATCGTACCAATTAAAATCACATCAATGGTTTCAGCTTATGTAACGGTTTTAAATGAGTTGAAAAATCGAATTTATGGTTTAGTTTTGATTACTGGACAAAACTGCATGCATAAAATTAAAATTGCACCAAATGAAATCCATTAAAAATGAAATATTGTTATCAATTAGAATTTAGTGATTGTGTGTGTGTTCACTAATTATTTAAACTCTCTCTTCTAATTTTATTGCTTCATATTTATAACATGTGCTTAATTATTCCTATGTAGGCTGGCTATATATAATTAATTAATTAATTATTCCTATGTGCTTAATTATTACCTCCGCAAAGCAACTTTCCCACAAAAAGCTTATTAAAAAGGACAAAAATTGCCAAATTAGAACCAAATTAAGAGACAGAATATCAAGTTAAGAATCAGGTTCATTCATGGGCTACTCTGTTTCTTGTTCCCATCCCCCTCTCACCATATCTAGCACTGAACAACCACCCGCTAATTTCTTATTAATTATAATTTAGTGATTGTTGTGTGTTATCAAAGTAGTATTTAATATTGTGTGATGCTAAATTGTTAATTTAATTTACATAAAATTTTGTCGTTTCAATTAGTTTTGGAACCGAGACTGCAGAAATAACAATGTACGTATGGTTCAAAACCAAACCGCACCGCACCAATCATAAGCGATTTCATATACAATTTTGATTTTATCAAACTGTACCTAAACGGTTTCGTGTGTGATTTGAATTTTAAACCGGACCATGCTCGTCCATAGAAATGAGTAAACAAATCAAAATACACCACCATTGCAAGTGAAAATGCACAGGTGGGGTTTGCATGCACCAACCAACTATTTGTTGATTTGGGTTTTCATATTTTCTTCCAAGCCTCTTGATACTTTTGACCTTTTTCCATTTAAATAGTAGTATAATGTTAAGATATTTCAAAATAAAAAAATATTCCTAGTCTAAAGCATGAGCTAATATAAATGACAATTAGTTATGGGTTATATATCTTGGGTTGGGTTGACTCTTCTAATGTTGTCTGAAAGAAAAACTCATAGATGCAACAAATAATAAGGCAGTGGCGGGTGTAGTTAAGAAGGGACCAAAGACATTCTTTTGTTCATGCATGCAAATAGTAGTAAACTAGTAATCATTTGTATTATCAACTTATCATAAGGTTTTAATTTGCGTATTTCTAATATCTTTAAATCGTTTTTAAAAAGGTTTTCTAACTATTTATTATTATTATTATTATTATTATTATTATTATTATATCATGATCACGTCATTAATTCTAACTCATTCGTATTTTATTAATGGAGACTATTTGGAAGACATGGAAGTTAATTCTGGTTTATTAGTTAGACTTCATTTGCAGTTTTTTTTGGGGTTTACTTACAGTTACTACCTCTTTAATCTTTTTTATTGTGTGTTGAAATATATGAATTACTTACTTAATTTTAGCATGATTAATACAAGGTCTTTAATTAATCTCTCCCTCCTTGCTTATTTATAAGTCAGAGAGGATGAAAAATGTAAGTAGTATGATTAATACATCATTATTATTATTATTCAATATAATTAATTATAATTATATTAATTATTTTAGAACAGTTTTTAGAGATGTTGCAAATTCAGTTGAGAAATTACTCATGTTATTGACATTTTTAATTAATTTTAAAAAACATTCAGAAACTTTCTATAGATCGATGATCATAAAATTTACAAAGTGTCCACATGCATACATTATTGAGAGAGAAAACTCACCTTTCTGCCATTAGAGCTAAACCTAATTCGAAGCTTCAAGAAGGATCGATGTTGAATTGTGTTAATTAGTTGAGTGTTGAAAATTGACACGTGTGTATTTTTAATGAAGATTCCTGGCAATAAACCAGACCAATTTTTATAGGAGTAACTGAAATATGGCTTATTAGTTGCGTGCTTATGTCTTTATATTCATAATTGTATTTAAACATGTATTATTATTATTATTATTATTATTATTATTATTATTATCTAATGTAATTTATAACTTGAAAATAATAAAATGATGAGCAAATTGCCCTTAAAATAAATCCATCTTTTCTTAAATTGTTATATACTTGTATTGATACACAGTTTATTGATGTTCATAATACCATATATATTATACGTGATAGTAACTAGTAAAATGGATTGAGGGTTCGATCGATCAGTTCAAATTTAATATAAAAATTAGTGCTGGTTAGTATAATTTTGCTGATTAGCCTTCCTTAACAGACCTCATGTACTATTTGCAATATGGAATCATCTATCCAATATATATATATATACACACACACACTCATCCTATTAAATACTCTCCATATATCTCAAAAAAGAAAAATCAAAGAAAAAGAATATTTAGAGAGAGAGAAAAAGAGCATCAATTTCATTTGACTCTTGATTTTAATATCAAGGTTTATGCTCCTAATTAAGAAACCAGAGGATGCAGTGACATAAAAAGATGATTAATACAAACCACGCTTTGGTATCACCTTAGTTAAGAAAATTTGAATTTGGACCGAGTTGCTTTATATATGGCATCATATGAATTAAGAGATTTTTGGATCCATCTTGCGGTAGCAAAATGATCGAATCACAAGATTAATGCCTAGGGTTATATATATGATGTACGTGACAGACTAAATAGATTGATTTTCATGGTGCAATTAATAACACACCAAATAATCACCTGATCAAGACAAATAAGCTTAATTATAATTAATTTATTTTTTCTCATAAGCTCATAATTGACCTAAATAATTAATTAATACCAGTAGATAACTTACATATATAGCTACGCAAATGATTGAGTAATATTATTAATTAATTGTGACAGCTTGTACGTATATACACCAAAAGGTCGAGATGCACTATATCTTGCAACATTTTTCTACAACACTTGTAATTCTTTGTTAATTACCTGGGAATAATTAACGGACTAACAGACAAAAAACAGGATCAACAACTTTCACCACCTGAGATGCTCCTCCGCCTCTTCGCCGGAAAAACATCCCGGAAATCCCCCTGCGCCGCCCCCATGTGCCACCCTTCAACCATCACATCAAAGTCAAACTGTTGCATCCCAGACGCAGCAGCAACATCAAACAAGCAACCCTCCGAGAAGCCGACAAGTCCACGGCACGGCGGCTTAGCCTTCCGGCGGCCAGCTCCAACGGGGACGTTGCGGAGGGCTCCACCGGCAGTCCAATACCTTTGACAACCCTTACAAAAGTGCCTTGGCTGATTAACATTATAATTGTTGAAGTAACAAAACTTAGTTTCCATGCTTTTGCATCTAGGGCATGGTATAATCTTGTCTGGCCTTTTGTCTATATTTTGATCATCATCAGCTAGTTTTCCTGGTGGCTCTTCATCCTTTACTTGTCTCTCTGGTAGTGTGATGGTTTTTCCAAATAGCTTAATTTCTGGTACATCCTTATTGTTGTGAACTTCAACCATTAGAGAGAGAGAAAGATAGAGGCTAGATTATATACCTAAAAGATCGAGTGAGAAAGTGCTCATGTTTTATGGCAAGAGGTTGTGGGAGTTCCCTATATATATATATATATATATATATATATATATATGTGGAGATTATTATACTTTGTCCCAAAATTAAATACCTGACGATTTTTAAGGATAATTTTATATTTTTATTTATATCTTTTGTACTAATTAAGAATTAAGAAGTTATGCATAGTCTGATTTTAAATATGATAGTAAAAAAAAATAACAAATCAAAAGTATAATTTTATTATGTATTTTTAATATAAAAATATATCCCCAACATGATACGTATAAAACTATATATTTAATTTTGAAAGTATGTATCATAATATGAGCAATAAGTACAAGTAGATCGAGAGGTCCCGAAGTAATGTATAAGCTAAAAGGGAGGAAAATACTCAAATGATCTGATCGATGGAAGAATCATACACTTCTTAATTAGGTATCCTTTTCTTCAACCATGCGTCACAGAGTATGCGTCACATTATTCGTTTATATATATATATATATATATATATATAAAACAACTTTGGATTATAATTTAATTTCTATCGAACCATGCATATATCTAATCATTACTCATTAGAGGTGGAAATCAGTGCTCTTGATCATCAACCTCGATTCTTTAGTAATAACTCATTTTGTTTTATATTATCTGACCGGTTTGAAATTAGCAAATAAATTAAAATATCATTACTCTGGATGAACATGAATGCAGTAATTATTTATTAATTTTGTTTAATATTATTTGACCGCCATTTCGCTTGACATATAGTTTTGAAAAATGACATTACTCTAGAAAACATTATATCTCAATACATATACCCTAAATATAATGCTGCATAATTAATATGTAAAATAAACCCAAAAAATGCAAAATATAGATGTATATCCATATATATATATATATATACACGTATAATTAAGATAAAAATTTAAGTTGGTAGATGAACATGTATATATACAATGTATATGTTGCTTATTCAAGAAGTATAGAGGTGGCTTAAAAAGGTTGATGCTGAGCTTTTTGTCCACATCGCTTATCCAGGCCATCATCTTGTTGTGTTTAGTTAGGGTCCCATGCCAGTTAGGTTGCGTACAAAGTGTATGAAAGTGGGAGCATAAAGATTAAAGGTTTAATAAAGTATGGAATGGACATTTTGAGTTGAAAAATTCTCTTCAGAAATCCGATTAATTACTTTAATTGTAAATATATTCTCATGTCATGTGACTTGTGATATGATCAGTTAAACTGTTTTTTATTTAAAAAATGCAAATTAAGTTTTGTTAATAATATATATGATAAAAATATTTTCGACAATAGAGACTTTTAGTGTAAATATACTTAATTTAAAAGAACTTAAAATTCGATCTTCTAATACTATGTTGAGTCACATTGTATATTGCGAATTTTTTTTTACCGAATTAAGATTATGATATATATTAATACATGTGATACGATAAATTTTTAAGGTTAATTTATTATATTAAATATATTGTTAAAATATTATCAACTATAGTTATTTACCTAACTCGTGTTAGCAAAGAAATCGTATTTTATTAGGATTAGAGTTTCGTATTGACTGAGCATGAGAGAAATTTACGAAAAGTACGAAATTGATTAATGAATTGAAAAGGAGAGAAGAACAGGTGTGCAATTACTCTAACAAAATGTGGCAGAACTCTTAGGTTAAAAGAGTTTTCTCGGGTGTCTCGTGTCTAAAGAGAATCCAGAGTTCCAAAAGAATTCAAAAGTCCTAAAGTCCTCCTTTCTTCAATGGAATGAATATTTATAGAGTTTCTTGGAAAGTCACGTGTGACACATGTCTGGGTCTTGTGTCTAGCATGTGACCTCAGGAAAAATTTCAGAAATACTCTTAGTTACCCAAATTAAATAATGCCCATATTTTTTCAATCCACCAATTCAATTCTTCAATCAATTCCCAAAATGAGTTGTCTTCATAAGCCTTCTGCATAGGAATTCATGGAGACCCTTAGCTCTCATGTCTCGTGTAATTCCAAGGTTTTTGTTGTTCAACCCGTGTTTTTCTGCTCTACTTTCTTTATTTGAACATCTTTTTGTTCAATCTCTCAGTCGTTGGAAATCTCGGAAGAGCTTGGCACGGGACAAAGAAGGCCTAGCCCTAGAGGGTCGAACTATAAGGGGGCGGAACCCTAGGTTCGTGCCTCCTTCGGTTCTCTTCGTTCATCTTGACCTTCCTTGATTGGGTTTCATCTTTTTCTCTTGATTTTTGACCCTGTGGGAAGCTTTTCTTGTCATGGAGGTTCTAACACTACAAGAAAAAGATTTATTTCCAACGGAATTATTGTCGACTAAACATATTCAGTCGATGTTAATATAAGACCGACCGAATATTTAGTCGACATTAATTCAGTTGAAATTAATGTATCCTCGACTAACATCAGTCGAATTTAAGATCTTCTCCTTGGCGCGAGGGTTTCCCGCCAGCGCGAATATATAGTCGACGGAATATATGTCATCCTCGACTGAATAATTCGTCGAGGGTATCCTAACGTCGACGGAATATAGTCGACGAAAATCCGTCGGAAATAAACCTAAAAAAATCCTTCGCCTTCCCTGCGTCCACTCATTTTCATTTTCCTATCTATTTCTACATTTCCCTCTCTATTTCATTCTCTACACCACTGATCTCTCTCTCTCTCCACCGGTCCCCCTCTCCACCTCCACCGGTCCCCCCCACCTCGCACTGGTACCCCACTCCCCGTACGGTCGTCTCCCCTGCACGACACCACCCTGCCCCGCCTTGCACCCCCACCCCTCTCCCCCTGTCGACGTCGTCCCCGACCCCACCCCTTGGCCGGTAGTCCGGTCGGTACTCACCCCACCCTCAGGTTCCCCCACTCCCAAACCCCTTCCCCCGGTACCCCCACTCCCACCCCTAGGGTTCGATTTCACAAAGTTTAATAACTTCTTTTTTAGGTTTGGATTCGTTGTTCCGTACGTCATTGCATCGCCCAAAACTTATCCGGCACAACTTTCGAGAAAATGAAGTAATGTACAACCGAACCCTAGGTGCCTAGGGGGTACATTGGCTTCTTTCCTCCTTTGTTCGTTTTCTTTGTCTTGCCTTTGTTTTGTTCCGGTAGTTCATTTTGGGAAGAGATTGTCGAACTTTGCCTTGAGGTGAGCCCACCTAGGGGTGGTCGAACCCTAAGTGTCCAAAATACTAAGGTTTTCCTTTTTTTGTTCATTTATTGTTTCGATTCGCGTTCATTTATTGCGTTCTTGTTCATTTATTTTCGTCTTATCTGTTTGTTATTCAATTCTGTTAGGTCACATGTGAACACTAATTTACTTGAACCCACAACTCTACAACAAAAAAGTTGACATAAAATTTAAAAATATAAAATATATTATTTTTCAACAATGTTTGCATTTAAATTTATCCTAAAACTGTGATTAATTTACACAACAAAGGAGTGGAAAATCAATAGATCGAAGTGATCCTTGCCATTGTTCATGTAATTATCCCTCACATTTAAGTTGTGATGCATGTTGGCCATTAATTATTATATTCATGTAGCTAAAGTTAATTATACTTTTATATATTAGAAAATCTTCTACTTCTAAAGTGAGCACTCATTTAATTTAGAACGGAATACATGTGAAGCAGTCGACATGTTAATTACAATTAAAGCTTTTTCATTTTGTTTACAAATTCTATTTCAAGTAAAAATAGTTAACTAATCCTCGATTTATTATATATAAACACTTTCATGCCTACCAATGATATTATAGCCCGATTATGAGGGATATAAATTAACCTTTATTTTAAAAACTTATACAAGAAATTAAAAATAATGATTACACATGTATGAGATATTTAATATTCTATGTAAGAAGGCATATATTTGTATATATTATATATATTCTCTATAGGGTGCCTTGATTCTTAAAGTTGGACGTTTATATATTAAGGGTAATGCTGTTGCTTTTTGCTTCAAAGTCTTTCCTTTTATATATATATATATATATATATATATATATATATATGTTGATGATGACTTTGTTGTTACCTTTTCATGATCATTCAGCATTTGTAGGTTTCACATGCATGCAGTTGCAAATGCAATTCCAAAAGTAGGGTTTGATTATATAAACTTTAATAAAGGAATCTTGAAATAATCCAATACTAAATTAAGTTGCCTCAATATTTCTTGTACCTTTTCACACTATGTAAGGTATACCAAAGGAGGATTTTCGTTTGTTTTAGTTAGAAAGAACAGCGAGTTTTGTACTTTTTCTTTTAGATCCCTTTCGGAGTTGATAAAGAAGATAAATAGAATTCGATAATGAAATATTCACCCCCGATCCGGATCTTAAGCTCATCCCTTATCTAATTCATCAGAACTTATTCCTTTTTAGCGACAGATCCGACGACGGTTGATAAAGAAGATAAATGGAATTCGATAATGATATAGTATGTATATATATATGGGTGCGCATAATAACAACTTATTACTTACTCCCAGTGTTATAATTAAGGAATTCAAATACCAAATTACCTCCTTTCTCTCTTAATTTATATATATACACTAGCTAATTAAGCACTCGGTGGCAAATTTATGTGGGATACTACAAGTAAAATTTTATAATATTTAAAGGATTAAATAAAAAGATAAAAATTTTAAAAAATTAAAATAATAATAATAATATATTTAAAGTTATAAGGACAAAAAAAAGTGTCAAGCATGACACAAATTAAATCACCAAAAGCGGCATTGCATACGTTTTGCGTACGTTAATTATGTGGAGTAAAATTAGTATTTTATAAAATTTAGAGAAATAAATAAAAAGTTAAAAAATATTAAATTATAAAGAATAAAATAGTAATATATCTAAAATTGCATAGGTAAAAAAAACTAGCAAGCATGACACAAAATCACCAAAGCTTCCATGAAGACTTTATAATATATATATATATATATATATATATATATATATATATGAAAAAATTAATGTACACAGTTGTGTAAGTTCTAAATATATACATTCTACAATTGTAGGGTCGTAGAGTTAAGTCACCTTACGATCGTAGAGTAGTCACTGACTGATAGTAGAGTAGAGTCACTCTACTATTGTAAAAATATAGAGTGAATTCTCATATCGTAAAGTGACTAACTCTACGATCGTAAACTATATATATTTAAAAATATGTACAATTATTTTATATATTAACACCATATATATATATATATATATATATATATATATATATATATATATATATATATATTATCACAACTATGATCTATAGTCAATATCTGCCTCAAAAAGTTGAGTTGATATAATTCTATACTAATTAACATTTATACACGTGCATGTATATATATATATATATATATATATATAGTCAATATCTGCCAAAAAATTTGGGTTGGTAGAATTCTATACTAACTTTCGTTTAACTGTTGGAATTATATGGTGTATATATCTTTTAATAAAATTATTATTAATAATTATTAACGTAATAAGAAAAAAAAAATTGGCACAAAAGGTTTTCTTTTCTAATTATCTTGGAAAATCCAATGCTATATATCATATAAAGACTCTCATATGCATGGTGAAATCAGTAATACCGATTCAACTACAACAACTCTATTTCAAAATAAATCATCGACGGAAATAAAAAATGATCCATATGATAACTATTTGAATTTATTCAGTTTACTCTATCTTATTCAAAGGGGAGAGGGCAATTTTGTCTTTCCAACTTGAGGAAACCCAGTTGTACAAGTATCAAGGAGCCCATACTGTTCACAAAAATATCTTGTAATAAGAAATTAGTAGCTTAAATTAAAGTACATTTGATGGTGGAAAGGTTAAAGTAGCATGTTGCTTGCCGTTGTGGATCATTAATTATATGAAGTTGATTTAATTATGTTCCTAAAAAAAAAGTTGCTTTAATTAATTAATTAATTAAGAAGAAAGTATTCCCTTCTTTTCCTCTTTATATATAAGCTTAATTAATTGTTTTTTCGATAAATTTAAGTTGGGTGATTAAGCACTTCCACCGCCGCCAGCAGCAATATTGTGTGATAGCTTAAAAATAATACTCATGGCTCCCACAAAAATAATGTATAAAATTTATGAACATTAAATTTATATTTTTGTTCTATTCTATATATTAAAATAATAAATTATTAATTTTTATTATGGTATGATAATAAGTCATGATGTCAAATTTAAGAATATTACTAAAGTGAACTTTGTTTAGAATTGTGTTTTTTATTTTCTTAGACAATCTAATAAAATTAATAAAAATTATTTTTATATAAAGAAAAGAGTATTTCACATAAAAATGAAGTAAAGTAGAGAAGAACAAATAATATTATAGATTTTACTCATCCACTAAAAGAGTAGTCATGTTTACTAGATCCATGCATGCATATATCCACTCTTAATAATTTAATTTATCTTTTTAGCAATTTTTAACTTGTGAAAAAAGGGCTCCCCCTTTACACATGGCCGGTGGTAAGATGGTGAGGCAGTGTCCGAGGGGTCTTTTATTTAACTAAAAAAAGAGTCTTGTTATTTCATAGAGGGTTTGAGTCTTCTCTTTATCGATCGATAATAATAAAAAAAGAGTCTTGTTGCTCCGCTCATCCCAATGTTTTTAATTTATTTATTTCAAATGATTGGACTATTTATTCTACTTAACTTGTGAGTAATTTAGTTTAGTTGCTTCGATTATTTTGTCAAAAATATTTTAATATAATTATTCTCGCGGACAAATTGGCTAATATTAATATGTTCTTGTATAAAAAGATAAACCCCCCTCTAAATTATGTTTATATATATTTAAGTCAAATATATTTCAAAAAAAATTCACATGCGCATGTCTTAGGTATTGTTATAATTATCAAACATTGCACTGATAGCATCTTTGTTTTAAGAAACTTTATAACATTCAATGTCATGTTGGATCAAGCATTGTATTTATTTTGATCAATACAATGTCGACACGCAGGCTGAGAAGTGATCTTTATGTATGTGTGTCAGCACTGTATTGATCAATTGATAAAAAATGGTCATTTGTGATGGCCAAAATCCATCACAAAAAGTAGGAAAACCATCACGAAAGATTTACGTGATGGCTTTTAAGATCACAATAATGCGCCTTGATATCGCCCATCATAAAAGGTTTTACGTGATGATTTTGACAATCACGCAAACGCTTAGTGCTTTTGTGATGATTAATACAATCACATTAACACGTAATCTATTGTGATTGTCAAAGTCATCACAAAAAAAATAATAAGACTTGGGATCAAATGTAAGAACGCGAATCTCTATTTACGTATAATTTATTTCACTATATTAATTGTATCTATATTAATTGTATCAAATGATACTTGTAGGATTCGAACCCTTCCCCCATTTGCAAACTAAATAACGAGTATTACCACTACACCAAAGCCCAGATCATGATTATAATTTTAAAATAAAATATAAAAGGAAACATATGTGAGTTGACTTACTAAACAAAATTACTTCCACATAAGATTTGGTGATTGCAATGACAGTCACAAATACTCTATATGTGACACCCCCAAAATAGGTATACATCACCTATTCTGAGTCGTCAAATACATGGTACAAAATACAAATACAATCTTTAAAATACAACAAGAGAGCTGTGAGTTTTAATATAAATACTGTCTTTTAGACAATATCCACTCTCAGAATAAGTCCTCATTATATTTATTGTCACACTATTTAACAGAATAGTGAGGACTACTAATACACCATCTAGGACCATCACTCCGCTTCCGACTCGTCCCAACCACGCTCTCATTTTCTCTCAAGAGAACAAAGAAAAGAAAGGGTGAGCTCAACTAGCCCAGTAAGAAATATTATGACTAAGATAATGCAGAATAAATTATCATTAGCCTTCAACAGTGTTAAACTGATAAAATACAATTGACATCAAGTTTAACTGCAGCGAAACAAGTAATCCATTAAAAGAGTCAAGTAGAGAATAAAATCTACTATCTTTTATGATTTAAAAAGTTTTTTTTATCACTTTTATCGCTGAGACTCGGCTCAATAAATAATCCACATCATTAAATCATCCCTGCACTACAGGCCAAGGATATTCTTTAGTATCACGACCATGAATTATCCATGCACTACGGGCCAAAGATAATCGTGTTTTCATCAACGGTCCTGATCATGCCATAAAACAATTCATCTTTGCTTCCTTGGTCAAGAGAATCCATAGCCATAATCATACCAAAAATCGCCCATCAACGCACTACTGCCAAACGAGGATTTTTTCCACATCATTTGTAACATTACTACTACATGATTATACCGAATAATCCTCGGTCATAATCATACCAAGTCCATCTATGCACTACATGCCATGTATGACTTTTAACATAATATAAACATGAGGATGATGACAATGATATAAGAATTCAATAAAACAAGTTCACGAATTAATTTGTCCAGAACCAATAACGTCCAAATTGTCAACATGATATCGCTTTGTAGAGTAAAAATTCAAGAATGCTCGTAAGAATATTTTCATAAAAAGATCTTTGGATGAAGCGCAAATATTAAGGATATTCTACTAATTTCATGGAGTATAAAGTCAAAAACTTTAACCAACCGAGTATATTAAAGAATGAAATAACAAAAGAAATCACCATGCATGCGGTATTGCATGACAGATGCGTTATTATTCCAATGTAATAATAAGTAATCGGAACCGTGTCAAAGTAAATTACGCACCGGCGGGATGTTCTAACGTAATAATAAAGAATAGAATAACAACAAAAATCACCATGTATGCAAAGATTTGGATGTATGTGTTATTCCAATGTAATAATAAATAACGGAACCGTGTCGGGTGAAATTACACCGACGGTGATATTCCAAAGAATAATAAATGCGAATAATAAATAATGGAACTGTGTCCCACAGAACGCGCGATGCATGTGATATTCCGGCGTAATAATAAATAAAGACTTTAATAATAAATAATGGAACCAGTCCTGTAAAACACGCACAAGATGTTCCAATGTAATAATAAAGACGGAACCAAAGTTCTGGTAAACACACAGACGTGATATTCCAACAGTAATAATAAAGATTTGGAACCATGTCCTGTAAAACACACTTGACAAGATATTCCAACGAATAATAAAGATGTAATAATAGAAGAATGTCACCAAGTATAGGGTAGCTTGGCAGTATACAAAGTTATTCCAATGTAATAATAAGGAATGGAATAACGTGTTCTCTTCATGAATACAAAAGAATAATATCCCTTACTAGTACAATAAATAATATCCCTTACCGTATAAAGAAGAAAATGAATAAAGAAGTAGTGAAGTAATAAGAATACTTTTTTTTCTTTCTCTCTATAGTTTCTCTCTGTAGTTTCAATGAATTCGTAAGAAATAATGAAGGAATGAGCTTCTATTTATGAAGAATGGAATGAATAAGAAACTAACCATTTGAACTATCCAGATTGATTTACTTTAATCGGACGGTCCCATATTTAAAGCAAAATCTTTTAAATAAAATATAATATATTCTATTTTATATAAAAAGATTTTACTATAAAAAACACTATCGCAGTACTATGCAAAACATTATGCATAATAAAATATAATATATTCTATTTATAGAATAACTTTAATAAAGTATTCTATTTTATATAAAAAGATTTTAC
Source organism: Panax quinquefolius (assembly GCA_020205615.1). NCBI lineage: Eukaryota > Viridiplantae > Streptophyta > Magnoliopsida > Apiales > Araliaceae > Panax > Panax quinquefolius. The sequence continues at coordinate 17,485,335 of CM035163.1, forward strand.
TATGCAAAATACTATGCATAATAAAATATAATATATTCTATTTATAGAATAACTTTAATAAAGTATTCATTTTATATAAAAGTTTTTTCTGCTTTTATTACATTAATAATAATAATAAAACTAAACCGAGTGACTTATCACATAAGTATTAATAATCAATCTTTGTGCTACTACGCAACCACACGTGACATTCTTTTACTTTTTTACTATCGAGTAGTTCAACGAAGATCAACCAGTAAAACTTCCTACCGTTATTTTCAATAAAATATTTTTGTCGTTTTCTCAATCCAACAATAATTCTGTTGTGGGGTCCACCAATGATTGTACCGTCGTACGGATATTTTCTGACAAAAAGAATATTCCCCGACCAATCGAATATAATATGACAACTTGCATACTTTGCAAAAATTTATAAATATTACCCACAACTATAACATTATATTAAATCCACACAATAATATTCAAAAAAATATTTCGAGAAATTTAAATCTTTATTTATAAAATTTGGGGTCTCACACTATAATGATGGTAAAATTATTCATAATTGAGAGCCATCATATATTTTATTGTTTTGTGATGGCTTGAAAATTTCATCACAAAATACCTTCTTTTTGTAATTACAAATAAAAATCATCACAAAAATCTATCTTTTTAATAATTGTCACGGCCGTCATAAAATATTGTATTGATTATTTCATACATTAAAATATATAGTGATAGCTTAAATACAATCACGAAAAGGGTATCTCTATAAGTGATGACTTAGTGCGTCACAAAAATAAAATTTATTTTGCGTGAAAAAATTGATGTGATTGACATGGCCATCACAATTATAATACATTGATGGCAAGATTAGTCATCACTAAGAGTCGTCATATATACTATTATTTTGTGATTGCTTAAAAAATCCATCATAAATTACTATCTTTTGTGATTATTTTTAAAAACTGTCACAAAGTTCCGTCACGTATTCTTGTTTTTCTAGTAGTGTTACCATGAAGTTAAGTTCATAGTAACCGAATTTGAATTTATACCTTGGAGGATCAAAATATCACTGGAAAACTAAGATTTTTATCGAGAGTATTAATTGTAGAAACAAACAAATTCATGTACATATATATCTCCCCAATGGTCAAGAAGAATTATTTTGATTAGATGGTTATAATTGTGTTTTGAACATGTTCTAAACATATGATCTATATACATTATATAAATGCTTCAAGTTGTTCTTGAGAACTAACTACAAGGAATCCTATTTTTTCTTACATATTTCAAAGAGTCGAGGAACAATTTAAAATGGATGTCTAGGAAAAGGCCAATTTTATATCATTATATTTATACTCCTTATGAACATGTTGTACTGAAAAACATTTTTGAACAAATATTTCCCTCCTTTGTTTATAATATTGCATTATTGCCATTCATTTAGTTTTTATCTATAACACGAATAAATTATTCACTCCCACTCCCACTTTTACCAATATTGACCATCTATCTTTTAACTATAAAAAAAATTGAATACTTTAGGTTCAAAAAATTTAAATTTCATTCAAGTTCTTGATAGTTTTTACTATTTATTACGTACAAATGAGCAATGCACTGTATTATTTTGGATTAAATATTTAAAAACCCTAGTATAATTAGTTATATACTAAATCAACCACATAATAACCACACTCGAACCAATCTCAATAGAGCCGGGCAGGAGAGGATAAAGATATCCCAAAACACATACGAGATCAAAGCAAACTCAAAAATATATGTAGTAAAAAGCATTAATCACCTGTTGTTTGCTAAAATTCCACATGACTCTCTAAAGTCTAAAAATTTACACATAAACCCCTAACATTTTGAGAGTATGTGCAACATTAATCTGGCTCGACTCTGTTAAAACCAATGCAAAAAATGACTATAGGAGCCCTAGCTACTCATATTCTAACCCCTACGAGTGAGCAAAAAAGGGAGGAGGACAAACCATTCTTGAGTTTCTTTTTCGAGAACATGTTCACTTTCCCTTCATTCTTGCTAAGAAGCAAATGATTTATTAAAGAATACAAAGTTTTTGTTTTAATTTTTCCAAACTCCTCTTGTTTGTTCAGTGCACATGGTCCGGAGCTTGCTTATTCTTGAGACCGATACACAATAGAATGCGTCCATCATTTCAAAAGTAGAAGATAGAAGGACAGGGTTCTGCCTTTTGTCTCAAAATAAAAGTCCACTTCTAAACATCAATAACTATAATATAATCAATATCTAAAATCCACGTCTTAAATAATTATGATGAGTGATACAATTAATTTTAGAAATGAAATTTATTTTGGGGCATCCCGCAAAGAGAGAAACTTCTATTATCAGAAGCACATGTTAAGGAAGAAGAAAATGTTTGTCAAATATTACTGATAGGAATGTGAATGCAACTTCCATTTATTGGTTGGTAAATTAGACATGTGGTGTTCCATGATAAATCTCACATCGGTTTGAATGCTATTAGATGAACATAATATTGGATGGAGTTAACACTTGGGCTCTATGCTTAAAACTGCCTAAAGGATATCTTTATTCCTCTATGCATGCTTAGATAACTGCCTAAAGATATCTTTATAGGAATATTTTGGAGCTCATTTCTGAACCAAATGCTTACAACATTAAGCGAGCTATGACCTATTGAAGATAAAAGAAATGCCCTAAACTAAATACAAAAGAAACTCATTTTATTCACATATATATCGTAGCCGGATCCGATTATCATGAAGTTAACTTCATGGTAAGTTGGTCATTAATCGATCAATCAAATCTTGACACGCGAGATCACCTTCCTACCAAGTTTATTAATTATATATTGATCAATTGATCAAAGTTAACTTCATGCTAACCACTCCCATCGCAGCCTAGCTAACCAAATTCAGGAATCCAGTGGGACAAGATTGGATTCTGATGCCAACATGAATTCATGTGTCACTCCAGCTATCATCATCGCCTCCAACATCCTAGAGAGTGATCGCCAAGACATTCATCTGTGATGTGATTATTATCGAATGAAGCTAAATCACTTTTTGAGACGATGAATACGCTACTTACGCCTCTGCTTTTCCAAATAAAGTTATTCTAATTTACTGTATTATTTGTCTTGTTAATTGCTATATTTTCCAACAATCTAAAAAGTAATTTAATCTATTAACAAGAATACATGCATGTTGTTTTAGTTAGAAACTATGATATATATGAATCAGATAAATATGTATGATATAGGTGGATGGTCAAATGACCAGGTCTATATGGTGTCACCAATCTACTCATTTGTGTTAGGTTATAGGACCTATTTAGTCTTTTCGTTCATTTTATTGTCTTTTTATAATGTAAGTTGGATCCGTTAAATATATATTTGGTTGGGGGTTGGTGAGAAACACACAAACAAATGCTATTTTATAGTTATTGAACCCGAAAAGTTCACGTCGTATTAGAGGTAAGATCACAGTAATCTCTGAGTTCCATTGGCTATTGATTGGAAAGAGAAAACCAATTAGGATGAATAGACATTAAATTATATATTCATTGGCTTATGCTGTGTAACTGTAATTTTTTTTTTACAATATTTGTGTTGTTTTAAATAGATGTGAGATGCAATGTTTTGACTTTTTAACACTCTTAAGAACCCAGCTTTTATAAACTGGGAAATGATCACTAAGTTTGATGAGCATTATGCTATAAATCTTCATCAAATGGTGAAAAAAAATGTGATTTGAGGACAATTGAATCTGCAGCCTTAGGTCTGAAAGATGCTAAAATACCATGTCATACGAAGTCAAGATCTATTTCTGTGAATTGCGGTTTGGTCAAATAGGTCTGCTTTTAGTAGGTTCAGTTGGTTTGGAGTTATGTGGCTTTAATCAGTGCAGGACTTTGCTTCTCTCGGGCTAAATTATCCATATTTGGCACATGACAAGTGCATGTTGTGGCATCTTTTCATGGTGCTACTGTAAATAAAATGGTATAGATGGCGCTTGATTTGGTTAAATTTTAACTTCATTCTCCGAAGTCCAAACTGAAGTTTTTATAGTGACAAAGTTGGGTCTTTTTAATATACTTGATCTTTCTATATGAGATATTGAAAGTGTGCATGTTCGTAGTCACCATGTTCTTTCCGCTCTGATTGAAACACACCATACAACACCTCCTGACAATTGATTTTTCTGGACTTCGATTGCAATATTTGCGATCGGCATCTATCTCCAAATAACATTGTTCTTTTAGCAATCAGAAAGAATGAATGTGTTTGTATTTCCTGATCCAAAAACTTTAAAAGATCTACTTGCCGTCTAAATGTTTACATATTGATGTATTCAATACTTGTGCATCAATCGAACAATGTTGGATTGTGATTCCATAGGAAGTGGTGTCAGTGTCTCAAGAGTTTTATGAATGGCTACTGACCCGCCTGACAAATTTTTATTTAATTTCAGAAAATATTTGTAAGACCCCAACTTATTTTAAATAAAATTGAATTTTTTCTATTTATTATCTTGAAATAGTAAGGAGATAATTTGATATAATACTTTGGTTATAGGTGAAATGTGCAAATTTTTCAAAATAAGCAAGTGGTTATAAAATATTCCTTTTGTCGGGGAATATTCGTTTGGTCGTGAAATATTCTTTTTGTCAGGAATATTCGTACGACGGTGCAGTTATTCGTGGGCCCCATAACAGGATAATTGTCGGATGAAGAAAACGACAAAGTATGAGTTTTTATAATTAATTCACAGAATGGTTACAAGCTAACAATCGTTGGAATACTTGGTAGTTAAAATACGATGAATACTGCCGTAGTTACACAAATGGCACACCAGTATTGCACAAAGATAGTTGAATTATTGATTCTTACGTAAAGAAGACACTACTCAATAATTGTTACAAGAATTCTTCGCTCAATATTTTATTTTATTGATTCGATAATTGTTGCGTTTATAGTTTATATTATTGTTATTTTAATAATTGTCACTGCACAGTATTTCCCATTATCAAATCAATAATTCATATTATTTGAATAATATTATTAGATAGCATTATTGGCAATGTCTAGAAAGTTCTGTCAAGGAGAGGTTTGGTCATCTAATTGCGCACCAGTTAAGAGAAATTCTTATCGAAAAGCCTCCTCTTTCCTGGGAACGGTCTGGTTGTCATAATTGTGATTCTGTAATATTATTTGGGAATAATTAATTATTGATTTATATGATAAGGAAATATTTATTTGATGTGGATATAAATGATGGATTTATTTATTTTATATGGTTATTAATGAAAGAATTAATGTTGAGATGTTTTATCAGTATTTTGTCATATTAGAGGTATTAAAAATCATCCGTTTGTAAATTTTGGATATTTTCTATTTGGAATTTGGAAAAACTTTCTTCTGCAAAGTTGTAGAGAATTCGATTTCGTGTGGGATGGACATAAAATTCTTATTTTTCTGATAAACGGGCTATTTTCTATGAATTGTTAAAGTTTCTGATTATTGTTTAAATGATAAAACATTTTGAAAAATTCTAGAATTGGTTGCATGGTGAGAAATGTGCTCAATTGAATTTCAAATGTGGTGGGTGGCAATTGTGACGCCCCCAAAATTAGGTATACGTCACCCATCTTGGGTCGCCACTTACATGGTACATAAATTCAAATACAAACTTAATTATACATCTGTCGTGTAACATACGACAATACATAAACTGAGAGAATATTGTCATTTAGACAATATCCATACTCAAGGAGTCCTCATTACATTTATTGTCACACTATTTAACAGAATAGTGAGGACTACTAATGCTATCTTCGGGACCATCACTCTTTTCACCGACTCGTCCCAACTATATTCTCATTTCACGAAGAGAATGAAAGAAAGAAAGGGTGAGCTCAACTAGCCCAAAGAAGAAATATTATAACTAAGATAATGCGTAATAAATTATCAATAGTCTTCAACAATGTTAAACCGATAAAATACAATAGACAACCATTTAATCATAGAATGAATACGAATCCATTAAAAGAGTCAAGTAGAAAATAAAGTCTACTATCTTTTAGGTTTTAAAAGGTTTTCATCAATTTTTATCACTAAGACTCGCTTTAATGAATAAACCACAATATCTAATCATCCTCGTACCACGGTCAAGGATTTTCATCAAATTATCAATGGTCATGACTATACCGAATCACCCCCGGTCATAATCATACCAAAACTATTCATCAACGCATTACAGTGCCACCGAGGACTTTTTTGTCACATCATTTATAACAAGCCATGATTATACCGAATGATCCTCGGTCATAATCATACTAAGTTCATCTATGCACGTAAGCCAAAGATAACATAATATAACATGAGGATGATGACAATGACATAATAATTCAATAAAACAAGTTCACGAATTAATTTATTCAGAACTAATAAAGTCCAAATTGTCAACATGATCTTCGCTTTGTAGAGTAAAATTCAAGAGAATGATCGTAAGAATATTTCCATGAAAAGATCTTTGGATGAAACGCAAATATCAAGAATATTCTACTAATTTCATGGAGTATAGAAGTCAAAGTTTTAACCAACCGGGTATAATAAAGAATGGAATAACAAAGGAAATCACCATGCATGCGGTATTTCAGCATGTAGGCGGGTTATTCTAACGAGAATAATAATAACGTAACCGTGTCGTGAAATTCACACCAAGCGGGATGTTCCAACAGAATAATAAAGATGGAACCCGGATCCGGTGTAAAAAAACACGTGATAGGATATTCCAACATAATGATAAAGATTTTAACCAGTCCTGTGTAAAACACACGCATGTGATGTTCCAAATGTAATAATAATAAAGATTTTAACCAGTCCTGTAAAACACACGATGTGGATGTTCCAATGTAATAATAGAAGAATGTCACCAAGTATAGGGTAAACCACGATACAGATTATGTATAGGGTATGCCACAGATACAAAGTTATTCCAATGTAATAATAAAGAATGGAATAACAGAGGATTTCACCAAGTATAGGGTATGCCACAGATCACAAAGTTATTCCAATGTAATAATAAAGAATGGAATAACGAGTAAGTTCTCTTCATGAATAAGAAAGAATAACACTCTTACGGGTACAACAAATAATATCCCTTACCTTAGAAGAAATTTGAATATTGGAAAAGTGAAGTAGCAAAATACTTTTCTTCTTTCTCTCTATAGTTTCTCTCTGTAGTTTCAAAGAATTCAGTAATAAATAATGAAGGAATGAGCTTTCTATTTATAGAAAAAAAAGCGTGGGTGGCTCTTGGTCTTAACGAAGGGTCAAAATGACTCTTGGTAATATCAAGAGACAACTACTATTTCATGAAGGGGTAATTAACCCTTGGAACAATCAAGAGGCGCTTTAACTCTTGGTAATATCAAGGGACAACTATTATTTGCGAAGGGGTAATTACTATCGACGAAAGGTAATTACTATTGATTGAAGGTAATTACTATTCACAAAGGTAATTACTATTCACAAAGGTAAATACTATCGACGAAGGTAATTACTATTCACAAAGGTAATTACTATTCACGAATGTAAATACTATATTGAAAGGTAATTACTATTCACAAAGGTAATTACTATTCACAAAGGTAAATACTATCGACGAAGGTAATTACTATTCACAAAGGTAATTACTATTCACAAAGGTAAATACTATCGACGAAGAGACTCTTAGATGATGACATATAGGCCCCCCATAAAATAATCAAACTTACCACAAACGCCTCATAATGACTCTTTATATACATCAAGGATTGAATAAATATTACCACAAATCATTTTATTTTTAATCAACACATTTTAATCTTTCAACAATTATTAATCATTTATAACTTGTCGTCTCACATATTATATGAGATAATCTTGTGACAATAATTGAATCAATAATATAAGAGATATGATGCGACAATTCTTATCAGAAGCAATAATTGAGTATAGCTAAGTGACTTCTCACGTAAGCATCAATAATCAATACCGTGTACTACTATGCAACCACGCCAGACATCGCATACTTTTTTACCAAGGCGAGCTCAATGCTTTTAATTGAATAACTCTCCGCCGTTATTTTTATGGAAAGATAATTTTGTCGCTTTTCTAACTACAATACTTAGTTATTGGGGTCCACTAATGATTGAGCCGTCGCATTTAATATTCCCCGACAAAAAAAATATTCCCCACCAAACGAATATTTTATAACAACTTGCTTACTTTTGCAAAATTTATAAATATTACCCACAACTATAACATTATATCAAATTTATTCCATAATATTCAAAAATAATATTTATAGAAAATTCATCTTTATTTATAAAAGCCGGGTCTTACAACCTCCCTTCTTATGAAATTTCGCCCTCGAAATTAGGGTACGTATGACTGATATGATAAAGAGGTGAGGATACCTTGAATACCTTTATCGTTAAAAATATTAAATTCAACTTCGCAATCCGCCAAAGATATTCATTAACAATTCATCTTTGCACTACAAAGCTAAAGATATACAACTCAGAAAAACCAATAATGCCGAGACGCGACTTAATAAGATCACGACCAAGAATTATCCATGCACTAACGGCCAAGGATATTCGTGTTTTCAATTACTACCATGATTATACCGAATAATCCTTGGTCATAATCATACCAAGTCTATCAATGCACTACTACCAAAGATGACTTTTACCACATCCATGAATTAATATTTTCATATTGAGACTCAAATTTCAATATAATTAATCCATATCATCGAATCATCCCCGCACTACTGTGCCCAAGGATATTCATTAGTATCACGACCACTTAATTATCCATGCACTCTTGTAAGACCCTAAATTTTTAAATAAAAAGGAATTTCCTTTATTTATTATTTTGAAATAGTAAGGGTTGATTTGATTAATGTGGATAGTTAAGGGTTAAATACGCAAATATTTCAAAATAAGCAAGTGGTTATAAAATATTCATTGTTGTTTGGGGAATATTCGTTTGGTCGTGGAATATTCGTCATCGTCGGGAATATTCGTATGCACTGGTAGCGACCATGCATGTGGCCCCATAATGTAAAAGCGATTGGATGAAGAAAACGACAAATATAAGTTGTTTTTAAATAACAGGCGTAGTTGTTTACCCTTTGTTGGAATACCCGGTGGTTAAAAAACACTAATACGCGTTGTTGAACAAGAAGACACCAGATATTGCACCAATTATTGATTCTTACGTGAAGGCACTACTCAATAATGGTTACGATGAATTAATGTTCAGAGATTTTATCGAGTTAATAATTGTTTGCGTTGATATTTTATATTCTTGTTGTTTCAATAATTGTCATTACACAAGATCTTTCATTATCGAAGCAATAATTCATATTATCTCGAATAATATTATTAGATAACATTATTGGCAATGTCTAGAAAGTTACATCTTAAGGAGAGGTTTGGTCATCTAATTGCGCACACCAAGAAGAAGAAATTCTTATCGAAAGCCCCTCTTCCTCTGAACCGCACAGTTGTCATCGATTGTGATTATTCTGTAATATTATTTGTGAATAATTAATTATTGATTTATATGATGAGAAAAATATTGATTTTATGTGGATATAGATGGAGAAAATTTTAAAATGACAATTGTTGAAAATTAATATTTTATCTTTTTCGATAAAATAATTCATTTAAATATATTATTTTAATAATATATTAACTATGATATTTTTACAATGAATGTGGGATATATGAGTATATGAGGAGGAAGAGTATTTTTGTGGCATTAAATGTTTAACACATGTTTTGTGTGTTGGTGGACACAATTATTGACCAAAATTTGATTATAAACAGTAAAATCACCCGTTTGTGGATTTCTGTCAATTTCTATTTGGAATTTGGAAAAACTTTCTTCTCGCAAAGTTGTAGAAATTGAATTTCCTATAAAACTCATGAGATTCAATTTTCTCGATGAAAGGGCTATTTATTATGAATTATTGAAGTTCAAGTTCAAATAATTAATTTTTGGGAGTTTTAGTTAATTATTTTGAGAAAAAAACGTTTTTGCAACTAAGTTGGCCTCACGTGTGATTCAAATGGGCTGAGATCAGTTGTCTAAGGTGGGCTAAAGAAAATGTGAAAAATATATTAATATTATATTTAATTTTCTCGCTTTGTGTTCTAGCATTTTCCTATAAATAGGGTGCTTGGGTTAGAATTGAAAACACACCGTAAACTGAAGTTTTCTCTATTTCTCTCTCGATATTTTGAGCGTATTCTTGTGAGTATTTTGAGTATACTTTGAGTATTGCTAGATTTGTGTAAGTTCCCTTCAAAGACTATACCCTAGATTCTAGCTAAGTCTTGATCTTTCGAGGTAAGGGATATTATTATTTTTTGTAATGATATTATTTCTTCAATATCATTATCTTTGAAATGTTGATCCAAGTTTTATCAAATTTGGAACTTTTTCATGTCGGGGTTACTATTCACGAAGTTACTTATTCATGAGTTACTATTCATGAGTTACTATTCACGAGTTACTATTCACGAGTACTATTCATGAAGCGTGAAGATGTTTTTGTGGAATTTCTATCTTTTGGTGTCTGAGTTACTATTCACGATATCGGCCTATTCACGATATCTGACTATTCACGATACTCTGGTACTATTCAATCGAAAAATAAAATTTCTTCTTTTCGTCCAAAACATCTATTCCGGATACTAACTCCGATTGTATCCATGTTTTGATCATTCTTGAATTTTACACCACTATGATTATTTTTTGAGGTATTTTTGGGCGTGGATAAAACCAAGTACGAATCCTTAATCCTTAATCCTTAATCCTTGTCATTTTGTTTCACTTTGGATTCGCTTTCTTTAAAAATATTTTTCATCATCCTCGCCTTTAAATGATGATATTATTGAATATCTTTGGCCGTGGTGCAAAGATGAATGATTTCTGAAGAATATCTTTGGCACAGAGTGCAAAGATGAACAGTGTTGAGATGAACACGACCGATTGATTAATATCTTTGGCTCAGTAGTGCAAAGATGAATGTGTGTTTAAATGAACACGACTAATCGATGAATATCTTTGGCCCAGTAGTGCAAAGATGAATATTTGATTCCGGATGTATATTGATTGATGTTACGAGGATAAAATATTGATGATGGACTATTAAATTCATAGATTATAGTAGATTTCATTCTCACGTAACTCTTCTATGAATTATGATTTCATTTCTGCGAATATTGATCCAAAACTTGTTGTCTATTGTATTCTATCGATTTTTCCTGTTGAAGACTAACGATAATTTGTTGTATATTATCTTAGTCATAATATTCTTTATCGGGCTAGTTGAGCTCACCCTTTTCCTTGTTGTTCCATTTTTCTTCTCGTGGAGGCGAGAATGTAATGAAAGTACTAGTGGGTGGGTATGGAATGAAGATTCTAGAGAGAGTTGTTTAGTAGTCCTCACCATTTTGTAAAATAATGAATCAATAATGTGATGAGGATTTATTTGAGTATAGATATTGTCTGAAGATAATATTTGTATTCAAACTCACGCTTTCTTGTTGTAATAATAAAGTTGTAGTTGTTTCGTATCCATGTATTTGGCGACTCGTGAATGGGTGTTGTGTATACCTATTTTGGGGCGCCACAGTTGGTATCGAGCTTAGGATATGATCTCCCATGGAGATCGGGGAATAGAACTAGGAGGGAGAGACGAGTAAATCCTTCGCTAGTGGTGTCCTACCTAAGCTTATTTGTTAGTTGGTCAAGATATAGGGATATTATGTGATATATTGATTTCCTTAATTAACCCTTATTTTATGACGATGATTTGAGATGTCGATCGAGAATATTAACAAATGGAGTAAATGAGACCGTGGAGATGCCTGTAGACTCACCAACGAGGAGAACGCGTTAACAGTGTAGGGCAATGTTCCTCCCGCGAACAACACCACCGAAAGCGATGATGAACGAGGGATGTTTAGAAGCTTTTTGCGATTCATGCAAAATCGCATTTGAGGAGACTCGTGTTCAAAATACAGAGGAAATGATAGCAATTCACGAGTGGTCACACAATGCAAGCTTCAAAGAGTTGGGACCACCGAGTTCGGGGAAAGCCGGATCCGATTAAAGGCGAGACGTGGGTCAAACAAATTACCAAGATATTCGATGTCTTGGGATGCACGAGAAACAGAAAGTTCCATTCGCCACCTTTATGTTCCGTGGCGAGGCGATTCATCGGTGGGAATCATGAAGCGTACCCATCCAAATTGCACTCAAAGCATGTCATGGGAGACGTTTGAAATGAGTTCAATGACAAGTACTTCCACGAAAGTATTCGTCTATATGAAGGAAGTGGAGTTTATTAGACTAGAAGCGTAATAACATGACGCGGTGTCCCGATGCGGCGAAGTTCGCGAGTTATCCGAGTTTGCACCTCATTTGGTGGAGAATGAGGAACGATGACGCGGATGTTTACGAGAGGTTTAAAACCCGATATACGTCAAGATCTCATTTCTCATAAATTTTCTCTCTATTCGGATGTTGTCAATGGGCTCAACGATTGTTAGGCGATAACGAACGATACGTTCAACCGAGGGACCATAACCAGGATCATATCAAGAAGATAGCGATCATCGTAATAACGATAACCAAATGGAGAAAGAAGAATACAGACAAAAGCGGTAACCACTCCGGTGGTAATCCCGCCATGAAAATAGAAGAAGCGAGTCGGGAGGAGATTTTAAAAGAGGAGATTCAACAACGACCATGTGAAGACGTCGGCGCTATAAAGAACTAGTTTTAAGGGAGGAGAACGACCACCGTTCGTATGTTACAAATGCGGAAAGAGGGACATATCATTGAAACCGCCCACAACAGTTTAAGGTATGCTATAGTTGTGGAAAGGAAGGACATATCGCCGAGATTATGCAGAATGCGAAACCTAGTTCAATGAGGATTGTGACTCAAAAGATCTGCTCCGAGAAAAGTCAAAGTCAACGATTCCGGAAGAAGCGTTTGTCGTGACCGGTCAAAATGCAAGGAACCCGAACGAAGTTAGCATGGGTTAGTCAATTATAAATTCTTGCAAGTATATACCTTACTAGATATCGGTTCTACCCATTCTTTTATCTCTCTTTACTTGCGCTCAACGTTTAAACTTGACTCAGGAGAAATTAGACTTTGACCTATCTGTGGAAACTCCGTTAGGAGAAACTTTCATCACATCCACTGCTTATAAATCTTGCTTGATTCAGTTGGCACTATCACATTACCTGTTAACCTTATTTCTATAGAGATATTTGTTTTTGATGTGATTTTAAGGTTAACTACTCATCACGCCGAAATTGATTATTTTCGTAAGGTTGTTAGTTTTCATATTCCTAAGCAACTTTGTTATTCAATTCAAGCAATCAAACCATTGTAGTCAAACATTTTCATATCAAGCCATGAAGTCATTCGCTTTATTACGGATGTCAAATTTTCTTAGTCCATGTTATGGATTTGAATAAAGACACGTCGATTTGAATAATATTCCTGTTGTTATTGATTTTTCCCGACGTATTTTCTCAAGAATTTCTTGGCTTACTCCCAAAGCTCGATATTAAATTTTGTATCGACTTTGAACCCGGTACAAAACTCATTTCTAAAATCTCATATCGAATGGCTCTATTGAACTTCGGAGTTAAAAATTCAACTGTAGAATTTGGTACTGAGCCTTTATCTTGTGACTTCCTTTGTGGAATTCACCTAAGCCGAACTCTCTGTAGGGACGTCATATTAAATGCGATAGTAAAGCGATAGGTGTCATTGTGACGTCTTATCCAAGATTGGGATATGAGTCACGAGTTGAGAAAGCAACCTAAGTCGATGAATCGAAATCGTAGCTTTCAGGCTTAGTTGGTTATTATCGGAGATTCGTTGAAGGATATTCTCGAATCGCTATTCCGTTAACTTAGTGACTTGAAAAGATACAAAATTCGTATGGAGCGAGGAATGCAAGAAGATTTTCCAAGAGCTCAAGAGGCGACTCATTTCAAAGACATATTCTAACCATGCCATCCTCGAAAAGCGAACGTGGTAGTGACGCGATGAGTAGAAGATCATATCTTGACGAGTGCGATGATGTCAAGTATCGCATAGAGCCAACTTTAATAGAAAAGTTAAGATTGCTCAAGCCACCACTTCGAGATGATGCGTATGAAGAAGAAAGTACAAGAAGGAGTTATTAGGGCGAGAATTGATGAAAAGGAATACTTGAGTCCACTCTGACTTTGTGTTCCTAACGACTCTGATTTGAAGTACAAGATTATGATGGAGGCACACAATACGCCATTTGCAATCCATCCTGGAAGTACTAAAATGTATCGTGATCTTCGACATACATTTTGGTGGAGCAATATGAAGAGAGAGATTGCAAAGTTTATCTCGATGTGTTTAACTTGCCAACGTGTAAAGGCGGAGCATCTTGTACCTAAGGGTCCGTTGCAACCACTTGAGATTTTGAAATGGAAGTGGGAACACATTACCCTGAATTTCATTACTAATCTTCCCAGGGTTTCTCAAGGCATAGATGCGATTTGGGTTATTGTTGATAGATTAACCAAGTCTGCTCATTTCTTACCGATACGAGAGACTTATTCCTTGAACGTCTTTCTCGTATATCGTAAATGAGATTGTGAGATTGCATGGCATGCCGGTATCCATAGTTTTAGATCGTGACCCAAGATTCACTTCATGATTTTGGGTTAGTTTGTAGAAAAGCTATGGGCACAATTCTGATTCGGTTTGGCATACCATCCTCAAACGGATGGGCAATCGAAAAGGACTACTCAAACTCTTGAAGATATATTAAAACTACGTGTCCTAGATTTCAAAGGAAGTTGGGATAAGTACTTGTCATTGGTGGAATTCTCATACAACAATAGTTATTAAACAAATATAGGCATGGTTCCATTCGAAGCATTATATGGACAAAAATGTCGTTCTCCATATGTTGGTATGAGGTGGGTGAAGCAACATTGTTGGGACCCGAGTTAAATACGTATGACTAATGATTCGACAACGTATACAAAGCGGCACAAGATCGACAAAAGAGTTATCACGAATCTTCATCGAAAGGGCGTGGAATTTAGTGTAGGGGATCATGTATTGTGTTGCGAGTTGCTCCATGGAAGGGAGTTACAAGATTTGGGAAGAGAGAAAGCTCGATCCACGATTTATCGGTCCATTTCAAATTCTTGACCGAGTAGGAAATGTAGCCTATAGACTTGCGTTACCTCAAAGTATGTCTCGTGTTCATAATGTGTTTCACATATCTCATACTTAAATAAATATGTGAAAGACCCGAACCACGTTATTGAGTTAGAACCCAGGACAAGATAAATAGAAGACTTAACGTATGAGGAGGTACTATCAAGATTTTGGATAGGAAGGAGCATGTCCTACGCCATGAAAGGTCATACCACAAGTTAAAGTTTTGTGGAGGAATCATGCTTATAGAGGAAATGACACAGGAATTGGAAAGCGAAAATGAAAGCGAGGTATCCTCACCTTTTCAAAACACTGCAGAATGCGTCGTCAATTTCGAGGATGAAATTTCATAAGGAGGGAGGTTGTAAGACCCCAAAATTTTTTAAATAAAAGGAATTTCCTTTATTTATTATTTTGAAATAGTAAGGGTTGATTTGATTAATGTGGATAGTTAAAGGGTTAAATCACGAAAATATTTCAAAATAAGCAAGTGGTTATAAAATATTCATTGTTGTCGGGAATATTCGTTTGGTGGTGGAATATTAAATCTTTGTCGGGAATATTAAATGCGACGTGCCAGCGACCATGTGTGGGCCCATAACTGAGCGATTGGATAAAGAAAGCGACAAATATAAGTTGTTTTTAAATAACAGCGCGTAGTTATTTGCCCTTTGTTGGAATACTTTCGGTGGTTAAAAAACACTAATCTGGCGTTGTTGAGCGATGTAGCACGATATTGCACCAATTATTGATTCTTACGTGAAGGCACTACTCAATAATGGTTACGATGAAATAATGTTCGATATTTTATTGAGTTAATAATTCTTTGCGTTGATATTTTATATTCTTTGTTGTTTCAATAATTGTCATTACACAATATCTTTCATTATCGAAGCAATAATTCATATTATCTGAATAATATTATTAGATAACATTATTGGCAATGTCTAGAAAGTTACATCAGGAGAGAGGTTTGGTCATCTAATTGCGGCCAATGAAGAAATTCTTATTGGAAAGCCCCCTCTTTCCAGGAACTACACAGTTGTCAATATTGTGATTACGTAATATTATTTGTGAATAATTAATTATTGATTTATATGATGAGAAAATATTGATTTTATGTGGATATAGATGGAAAATTTTAAAATGACAATTGTTGAAAATTAATATTTTATCTTTTTCGATAAAATAATTCATTTAAATATATTATTTTAATAATATATTAATAGTGATATTTTACAATGAATGTGGGATATATGAGTATATGAGGAGGAAGAGTATTTTTGTGGCATTAAATGTTTAACACATGTTTTGTGTGTTGGTGGACACAATTATTATCGAAATTTGATTATAAAAACAGAAAATCACTGTTTGTGGATTTCGGTCAATTTCTATTTGGAATTTGGAAAAACTTTCTTCTGCAAAGTTGTAGAGAATTGAATTTCCTATAAAAACTCATGAGATTCGAATTTTCTGATGAAAGGGCTATTTATTATGAATTATTGAAGTTCGAAGTTCAAATAATTAATTTTGGGAGTTTTAGTTAATTATTTTGAGAAAAACGTTTTTGCAACTAAGTTGGCCTCACATGTGATTCAAATGGGCTGAGATCAGTTGTCTAAGGTGGGCTAAAGAAAATGTGAAAAATATATTAATATTATATTCAATTTTACTTTTTGGTGTTACTAGCATTTTCCTATAAATAGGGTCTTGGGTTAGAATTGAAAAACACACCGGAAAGAAGTTTTCTCTCTATTTCTCTCTCGATATTTTGAGTATATTCTTGTGAGTATTTTGAGTATACTTTGAGTATTGCTAGAGCGGTGCAAGTTCCTTGACCTTATACAGGTATTCAAGTAGAAATCTTGATCTTTCGAGGTAAGGGATATTTTTTTTTTTTTTTTAATGATATTATTTCTTCAATATCATTATCTTTGAAATATTGATCACGAAGTTTTTATCAAATTTGGAACTTTTTCATATGGGTTACTATTCACGAGTTCTTATTCACGAGTTACTATTCATGAGTTCTTATTCACGATTCTTATTCACGAGTACTATTATGAAGCGTGAAGATGTTTTTGTGGAATTTCTATCTTTTGGTGTCGGAGTTACTTATTCACGTTATCTGCCTTTATTCACGTATCTGACACTATTCACGTATCTGATACTATTCATAGAAAAATAAAATTTCTTCTTTTCGTCCAAAACATCTATTACGGATACTAACTCGATTGTATCCATGTTTTGATCATTCTTGAATTTTACACCACTATGATTATTTTTGAGGTATTTTTGAGGCGTGGATAAAACCAAGTACGAATCCTTAATCCTTAATCCTTGTCATTTTGTTTCCTTTGGATTCGTTTCTTTAAAAATATTTTCATCATCCTCGATCTTAAATGATGATATTATTGAATATCTTTGGCTTTAGTGCAAAGATGAATGATTTCTGAAGAATATCTTTGGCTGTAGTGCGAAGATGAGCAGTGTTGAGATGAACATGAATGGATTGATTAATATCTTTGGCTGTAGTGCAAAGATGAGCAGTGTTTAAATGAACATGACCCGGTGATGAATATCTTTGGCTGTAGTGCAAAGATGAATATTTGATTCGGATGTATATTGATTGATGTTACGGGATAAAATATTGATGATGGATTTATTAAATTCATAGATTATAGTAGATTTCATTCTCTACGTAACTCTTCTATGAATTATGATTTCCATTACGAATATTGATCCGAAAACTTGTTGTCTATTGTATTCTATCGATTTTTCCTGTTGAAGACTAACGATAATTTGTTGTATATTATCTTAGTCATAATATTCTTTACCGGGCTAGTTGAGCTCACCCTTTTCCTTGTTGTTCCATTTTTCTTCTCGGGGAGGCGAGAATGTAGCGAGTCTTAGTCGGGGTATGGAATGAAGATTCTAGAGAGAGTTGTTTAGTAGTCCTCACCATTTTTGTAAAATAATGAATCAATAATGTGATGAGGATTTATTTGAGTATAGATATTGTCTAGAAGATAATATTTGTATTCAAACTCACGCTTTTATTGTTGTAATAATAAAGTTGTAGTTGTTTACGTACCATGTATTTGGCGACTCGAGAATGGGTGTTGTGTATACCTATTTTGGGGCGTCACAACTACTACTGAAGATAATCGTGCATTCATTAGTATCACGACCACAAATTATCCATGCACTACTACCAAAGATAATCGTGTATTCATTAGTATCACGACCACAAATTATCCATGCACTACTACCAAAGATAATTGTGTTTTTTCAATTACTGCTATGATTATACCTAAAGCAATCCCTGGTCATAATCATACCAAGTCCATCTATGCACTGAAGCCACGATGAGTTTCAACATAATATAAACATGAGAATAATGATATAAAGAATCAATCAAATGAGATAAAGGATAAATATTAAACATTTATAATATAATTTATCCAGATTCAAGAATATCTTCATGTTATCAATCACTTAATAATCTCATAATCTAATATCATTAATATTATAACAATATTTTAATCACTTCTTAAATTTATAAACAATTTATCTCAATTGTTTACGCTTTTACCATATAATGCATTTAATCATTCAAAATGCCATACTCATAAGATATCATCACCATTATCAAATCCTCATCAAAAATATGTGCATATACTCTATATAGGATTCTCTAGTCATAAAATCCTATTTTCAACTTTGTTACTTCACATAACATATTTAACTCATATATGTTCGTAAATTAAACTATTTTCATGAAAAATACCAAATCAGTCCCAAAATATTTCTTTTAAGGGATTTAGCATCATATGTGATGCCCCAAAATAGGTATACATCACCTATTCCGAGTTGTCAATACATGATACGAAACAACTACAACTTTATTATTACAACAAGAAAAGCGTGAGTTTGAATACAAATATTATCTTCTAGACAATATCTATACTCAAATAAATTCTCATCACATTTATTGATACATTATTTTACAAAAATGGTGAGGACTACTAAACAATCCTTTCTAAAACCTTCATTCCATCCCCAGACTAAATTTCTCATTATATTCTCGCCTCCTCGAGAAAAATGGAACAAAAAGGAAAAGGTGAGCTCAACTAGCTCGATAAAGAATATTATGACTAAGATAATATACAACAAATTATCGTTAGTCTTCAACGAGGAAAAATATAATAGAATCTGATAGACAACAAATTTTAAATCAATATTCATGCAATGAAATAATAATTCATTAGAAGAGTTAAGTAGAGAATGCAAACTACTATCTTCTATGTATGAATTTAAAAGTTCATCGTCTATCTTTTATCCTGTAACATCAATCAATATACATCCGGAATCAAATATTCATCTTTGCACTACAGCCAAAGATATTCATCGATTAATCATGTTCATTTAAACACTGTTCATCTTTGCACTACGGGCCAAAGATATTCTTCAGAAATCATTCATCTTTTGCTTTCTGAAAGCCAAAGATATTCTTAAGAAATCATTCATCTTTTGCACTACTGGGCCAAAGATATTCCATAATATCATCATTTAAGACCGAGGATGATGAAAATATTTTTTTTAAAGAAACGAATCCAAAGTGAAACAAAATGACAAGGATTAAGGATTAAGGATTAGTACTTGGTTTTATCCACATCCAAAAATACCTCAAAAATAATCATAGTGGTGTAAAATTCAAGAATGATCAAAACATGGATACAATCGAGTTAGTATCCGAATAGATGTTTTGGACGAAAAGAAGAAATTTTATTTTAAATTGAATAGTCTAGTAGTATCGTGAATAGTCAGATATCGTGAATAGTCAAGTATATCGTGAATAGTAACTCAGACACCAAAAGATAGAAATTCCACAAAACATCTTCACGCTTCGTGAATAGTACTGACTGAATAATAATAAACTCGTGAATAGTAACTCATGAATAATAGTAACCCATGAATAGTAACCCCAGACATAAAAAGTTCCAAATTTGATAAAAACTTCAGATCAACATTTCAAAGATAATGATATTGAAGAAATAATATCATTACGAAAAAAATAATATCCACTTACCTCGAAAGATCGGTACTTACAGCTAGAATACAGGATATAGTCTTTGAAGGAACTTGCACTGTCTAGCAATACTCAAAGTATACTCAAAATACTCACAAGAATACGCTCGATAATATAGAGAGAAAAACTTGATTTACGGTGTGATTTTCAATTCTAACCTAAGCACCTATTTATAGGAAAATCTTTAGAACACCAAAGCGAAAAATTTAATAAAATAATAATATAATTAAACAAATTCAAGCCCACCTTAGACTAACTGAATTCAGCACATTTATATCACATGTGGGATTGCAAAAAACGTTTTTCTTAAATAAAACAATTAAAACTTCCAAAAATCAATTATTTCGGAGCTTCGGAACTTCAATAATTCATACTAAATAGCCCTTTCATCAGAAAATTCGAATCTCGCGAGTTTTTATAGGAATTTCAATTCTCTACAACTTTGCAGAAGAAAGTTTTTCCAAATTCCAAATAGAAATTGATCGAAATCCACAAACGGGCGATTTTACAGGCTATAATCAAATTTCAGTCAATAAATGGGGTCCACCGACATGTTTAACATGTTTTAAATATTTATTGCAACAAAAATACTCTTCCTCCTCGTATACTCATATATCCCACATTCGTTGTAAAAATATTACCGTTAATATATTATTAAAATAATATATTTAAATGAATTATTTTATCAGAAAAAGATAAAATATTAATTTTCAACAATTGTCATTTTAAAAATTTTCTCCATCTATATCCACATAAAATCAATATTTTCCTCATCATATAAATCAATAATTAATTATTCACAAATAATATTACAGAATCACAATATTGACAACCGAGCGGGTTCCTGAGAAGAGGGGGGCTTTCGATAAGAATTTCTTCTTCTTGGCGCGCAATTAGGTGACCAAACCTCTCCTTAGACGAGAACTTTCTAGACATTGCCAACAATGTTATCTAATAATATTATTCGAGATAATATGAATTATTGCTTCGATAATGAAAAATCTTGTGTAATGACAATTATTAAAACAACAACAATATAAAATATCAACGCAGACAATTATTAACTCAATAAAATCTTTGAGCGATAAATTATCGTAACCATTATTGAGTAGTGCCTTCTTACGTAAGAATCAATAATTGGTGCAATCTGGTAAGCTTCTTGTTCAACAACGCGTATTAGTGTGTTTTAACCACCGGTATTCCAACAAGATTAATTGGTAATAACTACGCCAGTTATTTAAAAACAACTTATATTTGTCGTTTTCTTCATCCAATCGCTTTCCGTTATGGGGCCCACACATGGTGGCTGCTTGTCGATACGAATATTCCCGAAAAAGATGCGAATATTCCACGACCAAACGAATATTCCCAAACGATAATGAATATTTTATAACCACTTACTTATTTTGAAATATTTGCGTATTTAACCCTTAACTATCCACATTAATCAAATCAACCCTTACTATTTCAAAATAATAAATAAAGGAAATTCCTTTTTATTTAAAAATTTGAGGGTCTTACAACCTCCCTCCTTATGAAATTTCGTCCTCGAAATTGGCGTCACGTACACAGTGTTTCAAAAGGTGAGGATACCTCGCTTTCATTTTCGTTTCCAATTCCCGGTCATTTCTCTATAGCATGATTCCTCCACAAAACTTTAACTTGTGGTATAACCTTTCTTAGCGTAGGACATGCTCCTTTCTATCCAAGATCTTGGCAGTACCTCCTCATACGTTAAGTCTTGACTATCTCGTCCGGTTCTAACTTCAATAACGTGGTTCGGGTCTTTCACATATTTACTGAAGTACGAGATATGTGAAACACATTATGAACACGAGACATACTCGGAGGTAACGCAAGTCTATAGGCTACATTTCCTACTCGGTCAAGAATTTGAAATGGACCAATAAATCGTGGGATTGAGCTTTCCTCTCTTCCCAAATCTTGTAACTCCCTTCCATGGAGCAACTCGCAACAATACATGATCCCCTACATTAAATTCCACGTCCTTTCGATGAAGATCCGCATAACTCTTTTGTCGATCTTGTGCCATTTGTATACGTTGTCGAATCATTTGGATCTTTTCGGTGAGTCATACGTACTTAACTTTCGGGTCCCAACAATGTTGCTTCACCCACCTCATCCCAACATATTGGAGAACGACATTTTTCGTCCATATAATGCTTGAATGGAGCCACACCTATACTTGCACGATAAGCTTGTTGTAGGAGAATTCCACCAATGGTAAATACTTATCCCAACTACCCTTGAAGTCTAGGACACAGAGTCTTAATAGATCTTCAAGAGTTTGAATAGTCCTCTCTGATTGTCCGTCCGTTTGGGGATGGTATGCTGAACTAAATCGCAAATCCGTGCCCATAGCTTTTTGCAAGCTAACCCAAAATCTTGAAGTGAATCTTGGGTCACGATCCGAAACTATGGATACAGGCATGCCATGCAACCTCACAATCTCATTCACGTACATACTAGCAAGGCGTTCAAGGAATAAGTCTCTCGTATCGGCAAGAAATGAAGCGGACTTGGTTAATCTATCAACAATAACCCAAATAGCATTGATGCCTTGAGAAGCCGTAGGAAGACCCGTAACGAAATCCATAGTAATGTGTTCCCACTTCCATTCCGGAATCTCAAGTGGTTCTGACGGACCCTTAGGTACAAGATCCTCCGCCTTTACACGTTGGCAAGTTAAACACATCGAGATAAACTTTGCAATCTCTCTCTTCATATTGTTCCACCAAAATGTATGTCAAGATCACGATACATTTTAGTACTTCCGAGATGGATTGCAAATGGCGTATTGTGTGCCTCCATCATAATCTTGTACTTCAAATCGAGTCGTTAGGAACACAAAGTCTAGAGTGGACTCAAGTATTCCTTTTTCATCAATTCTCGCTTAGAATAGCTCCTTCTTGTACTTTCTTCTTCATACGCATCGACTCGGGTTGGTGGCTTGAAAGCAACCTTAACTTTTCTATTAAAGTTGGCTCTGTCGTATACTTGACATCATCGCATTCGTTCCGCGTATGATCTTCTACTCAATCGTCGCCTACCACGTTAAACTTTACCGGGATGGTATTGAATAGTGTGGTCGTAGTCTTTCAATAGCTCGAGCCAACGTCATTTGCCGCGTATGTTGAGTTCTTTTTTGAGTGAAGAAATATTTAAGGCTTTTATGGTGCGAATATATCTCCACTTTCTCCCCATATAGATAGTGCCTCCATATTTTTAAGCGCAAAAACGATTTACTTTGCCAACTCTAGATCATGAGTAGGATAATTCCTCTCATACTCTTTTAAGTTGTCGCGAGGCATAGAAGCTATGACTTTCCCACGTTGCATGAGAACACATCCTAACCCTTTGCACGAAGCATCATTTGAGATAACAAATCCATCCGAACCGATGGTATTGTTAGAGACAGTCTTAGAAATAAGTCTCCTCTTAAGCTCTTGGAAACTTTTCTCGCGTTCTTCGCTCCAAACGAATTTTGTATCCTTAGAAAGTTAGGCGAGTTAATGGAGTAGCGATTAGAAAACCCTTCCACGAATCTCCGATAATAACCAAATAAGCCCCAAAAGCTACGTCACTTGATCCACCGAGCTTGGTTGCTCCCAACTTTGTATTGCTTCAATCTTGGCCAGATCAGCAGATACTCCATGTTTCGACACCACGTGCCCAAGGAATGCTACTTCCTCGCCCGTAACTCGCATTTCTTCAATTTGGCATATAGTTGGTTTTCACGAAAGCCTTTGGAGTACCGACTTCAAATGGTGCTCATGATCTTCACGACTTTTGGAATATATGAGGATGTCATCAATAAAGACAACAACGAATTGATCCAAATATTCCTTGAATACTCGGTTCATCATATCCATGAAAGCGCGGGAGCATTAGTTAGTCCGAAGACATGACTAAGAATTCATAATGCCCATACAGGAGTTACAAGCGGTCTTTGGAATATCCTCGATTCTAATCTTGATTTGATGATATCCGAGCGAAGATCGATTTTGAAAAGAATTGTGCCTTGCAATCGGGTCAAACAAGTCATCAATACGAGGTAGAGGATACCTATTCTTGATGGTGACATGGTTCAATTCCGATAGTCGATACAAAAGTCGCATACTCCGTCTTTCTTCTTTACAAATAAAGCAGGAGCACCCCAAGGAGATGTCTTAGGACGAATGAAACCGATGTCCAACAATTCACAGTAGTTGGACCTTTAACTCCTGAAGTTCAATAGGAGCCATTCGATATGGGGTTTTAGAAATGGGCTTTGTACGGTTTCAAGATCAATAAAGAATTCAACTTCACGTTACGGGGTAGGCCAGGGAAGTTCTTGAAAATCGTCGGGAAAGTCGATAACAACGAATATTATTCAAATTTGGCGTGTCTTTATTCAAATCCATAACATGGGCTAAGAAAGCTTGACATCCGTTTTTTAATAAGCGAATAGCTTTATGATTAGATATGATGGTGATCGATTTTAATGGTTTAGTTGCTTGAATTAAATCTGACGGGTTGATTAGGAATATGAAAACTAACAACCTTACGAAAACAATCAATTTTGGCATGATGAGTAGTTAACCAATCAATCCTAAAATCACATCAAAAGCAAGTATCTTTAAAGAGATAAGGTCAACGGTAAGGTAATGGTGCCAACTTGAATCAAACAAGATTTATAAGCGATGGATGTGATGAAAGTTTCTCTAACGGAGTTTCCACGAGATAGGTCAAAGTCTAATTTCTCCGGTCAAGTTTAAGCGTTGAGCACATGCGGGAGAGATAAATGAATGGGTATGCAGGTATCAAGTAAGGTATAAACTTCGCAAGAATTTATAAATAGCTTTACCGTGATCACCTCGTTTGGGTTCCTCGCATTATGACCCGATCCACAACAAACGCTCTTCCGGAATTGTTGACTTTGACTTTTACGGGGAACGATCTTTTGAGTCACCGTTCCCATTGAACTAGGTTTATTCTTCGTGAATCTCGGCGATATGTCCTTCATTTCCATAATTATAGCATACCTTGAATTGTTGTGGGCGGTTTGGTGATATGTCCCTCTTTTCCGCATTTGTAGCATATAATGGGTGGTCGTTCTCTCTCCCTTAGAACCGATTCTTTGCTGCCGCTTTGTCATCTTCACATAATTAGTTGTTAAATCTCCTCTTTTAAAATCTCCTCCCACTTCGCTTCTTCTATTTTCATGGCCATGATTACCACCGAGTGGTTACCATTTCTGTCCGTCTATTTCTTTCTCCGCAGTTATCATTATTACATTGATCTTATCTACGATATGATCCTGGTTGTGGTCCCTCGATTGGCCATACTTCGTTATCTCGCTCTAATAATTGAGCCACATTTACAACATCTGAATAAAGAGAAAATTTATGAGAAATGAGATCTTGGCGTATCTTGGGTTTCAAACCTCTAAGAAACATCCGCGTCATCGTTCCTCATTCTCTACCAAATGAGGTCTGAAACACGATAACTCTTGAAACTTTGCCTCGTCTTTGAGACACCGTCGTATTTGTTTTGTTCCAATCGATGAACTCCACTTCCTTCATATAGCCCGAACACTTTCGGAAAGTATTTGTCATTAAATAGCTTCTGAAACGTCTCCCAAGACATGTTGAGTGCGGTGGATGGAGTACGCTTCTTCACGAGACTCCCCACGATGATCGCCTCACCACGGAACATAAAGGTGGCGAATGGAACCTTCTGTTCCTCCGTGCATCCCAATACATCGAATATCTTGGTAATTTGTTTGACCCATGTTTCCGCCATGATCGGATCGGCTTTCCCTTAAATTCAGTGGTCCCAACTCTTTGAGCTGCTTGCATTTGTGACAACGGTGAATTGCTATCATTTCTCCTCAGTATTTTGAACACGAGTTTCCCTCGTGCGATTTTGCATGAATGCAAAAAACTTCTAAACATCCCTCGTTCATCATCTGCTTTCGATGGTGTGTTTTCACGGGAGGAACATTGCCCGACTGTTGCACGTTCTCCTCGTTGGTGAGTATCTGAGCATCTCCACGGTCTCATTTCCATTGTTAATATTCTCGATCGACATTCTCAAATCTTGTCATAAAACAAGGGTTAATTAAGAAAATCAATATATCACATAATATCCCTATATCTTGACCAACTAACAAATAAGCTTAGGTAGGACACACTAGCGAAGGATTTTACTCGTCTCTCCCTCCTAGTTCTATTCCCCGATCTCCGCTTGAGAGATCATATCCTAAGCTACGATACAAAAATCATGGCGCCCCCAAAATAGGTATACATCACCTATTACGAGTTGTCAATCGTGGTACGAAAACAACTACAACTTTATTATTACAACAAGAAAAGCGTGAGTTTGAATACAAATATTATCTTTTAGACAATATCTATACTCAAATAAATCCTCATCACATTTATTGATACATTATTTTACAAAATGGTGAGGACTACTAAACAATCCTTTCTAAAACCTTCATTCCATACCCCGACTAAATACTCGCTATATTCTCGCCTCTCACGAGAAAAATGGAACAAAAAGGAAAAGGGTGAGCTCAACTAGCTCGATAAAAGAATATTATGACTAAGATAATATACAACAAATTATCGTTAGTCTTCAACGAGAAAAATATAATAGAATCTGATAGACAACAAATTTTAAATCAATATTATTGTGGTGAAAATAATAATTCATTAGAAGAGTTAAGTAGAGAATGCAAACTACTATCTTCTATGTATGAATTTAAAAGTTCATCGTCTATCTTTTATCCTGTAACATCAATCAATATACATCTGAATCAAATATTCATCTTTTACACTCTGAGGCCAAAGATATTCATCGATTAGTCATGTTCATTTAAACACTGTTCATCTTTTGCACTTCGGGCCAAAGATATTCTTGAAAATCATTCATCTTTTTACACTACGGGCCAAAGATATTCTTAAGAAATCATTCATCTTTGCACTACTGAATAAAGATATTCCATAATATCATCATTTAAGATGAGGATGATGAAAATATTTTTTTAAAAAACGAATCCAATGAAACAAAATGACAAGGATTAAGGATTAAGGATTAATACTTGGTTTTATCCACGTCCAAAAATACCTCAAAAATAATCATAGTGGTGTAAAATTCAAGAATGATCAAAACATGGATACTGATCGAGTTAGTATCCGAATAGATGTTTTGAACGAAAAGAAGAAATTTTATTTTCCGGTTGAATAGTCATGAGTATCGTGAATAGTCTCAGTATCGTGAATAGTCTTAAGATATCGTGAATAAATAACTCAGACACCAAAAGATAGAAATTCCACAAAAACATCTTCACGCTTAATGAATAGTACTTTCGTGAATAGTAACTTTCGTGAATAGTAACTTCGTGAATAGTAACTTCGTGAATAGTAACTCATGAATAGTAACCCATGAATAGTAACCCCAGACATGAAAAAGTTCAATTTGATAAAAACTTCAGATCAACATTTCGGCATAATGATATTGAAGAAATAATATCATTACGAAAAAAAATAATATCCACT
Organism: Panax quinquefolius; assembly: GCA_020205615.1. Taxonomy (NCBI): domain Eukaryota; kingdom Viridiplantae; phylum Streptophyta; class Magnoliopsida; order Apiales; family Araliaceae; genus Panax; species Panax quinquefolius. Next base: position 17,513,281 of record CM035163.1, read on the forward strand.
TACCTCGAAGATCGATCTTCTAAATTTAGAATCTAAATATATAGTCTTTGAAGGGAACTTGCCAATCTAGCAATACTCAAAGTATACTCAAAATACTCACAAGAATACGCTCGATAATATAGAGAGAAAAAACTTGGGTTTACGGTGTGATTTTCAATTCTAACCTAAGCACCTATTTATAGGAAAATCTTTAGAACACCAAAAGCGAAAAATTTAATAAAATAATAATATAATTAAACAAATTCAAGCCCACCTTAGACCAACTGAATTCAGCACATTTATATCACATGTGGGATTGCAAAAACGTTTTTCTTAAATAAAACAATTAAAACTTCCAAAATCAATTATTTGAACTTGAACTTCAATAATTCATAATAAATAGCCCTTTCATCAGAAAATTCGAATCTCGCGAGTTTTATAGGAATTTCAATTCTCTACAACTTTGCAGAAGAAAGTTTTCCAAATTCCAAATAGAAATTGACCGAAATCCACAAGCGGTCGATTTTACAAGTTATAATCAAATTTCGATCGATAAATGGGGTCCACCGACATGTTTAACATGTTTTAAACATTTATTGCAACAAAAATACTCTTCCTCCTCGTATACTCATATATCCCACATTCGTTATAAAAATATTACCATTAATATATTATTAAAATAATATATTTAAATGAATTATTTTATCGAAAAAGATAAAATATTAATTTTCAACAATTGTCATTTTAAAATTTTCTCCATCTATATCCACATAAAATCAATATTTTCCTCATCATATAAATCAATAATTAATTATTCACAAATAATATTACGAATCACAATATTGACAACCGAGCGGTTCAGGAAGAAGAGGGGCTTTCGATAAGAATTTCTTCTTCTTGGCGCCATGATTAGGTGACCAAACCTCTCCTTAGACAGAACTTTCTAGACATTGCCAATAATGTTATCTAATAATATTATTCGGATAATATGAATTATTAGCCGATAATGAAAAATCTTGTAAATGACAATTATTAAAACAACAATGATATAAAATATCAACGCGACAATTATTATTAACTCGATAAAATCTTTGAGCGATAATTCTTGTAACCATTATTGAGTAGTGCCTTCTTACGTAAGAATCAATAATTGGTGCAATACTGGTATCTTCTTTGTTCAACAACGCGTATTAGTGTGTTTTAACCACCGGGTATTCCAACGATGATAATTCTTGGTAACAACTACGCCAGTTATTTAAAAACAACTTATATTTGTCGTTTTCTTCATCCAATCGCTTTCCTTTATGGGACCCACACATGGTCTGCTTGTCAGTAAATGCGAATATTCCCAAACGATCGAATATTCCACGACCAAACGAATATTCCCACGATAATGAATATTTTATAACCACTTGCTTATTTTAAAATATTTATGTATTTAACCCTTAACTATCCACATTAATCAAATCAACCCTTACTATTTCAAAATAATAAATAAAGGAAATTTCTTTTTATTTAAAAATTTGAGGTCTTACATCATATAGTCCAATAATGAAAATATATTTTTCTCGAAATTTTAAAATTCATTTATTATTTTTCAAAAATCAATTTCTAATTAATTTCTTAAGAAATTAGCTACCTCAAGTTTAACTCCAAAAATTACCAAATCTTGGCGGGACCTTACACATGTTAATGTGAGCCTCCGGATTTAAATTTCATGGTCATCTGAGTTATAGACTCCGATTATAGCATTTTTTAAATCGAAAAACCTAAATATTGAAATGGTCATAACTTGTTCATTTTAAGTCGAATATATGCTCATTTTTGACAGGAGGTACTTTATAACATATATTTTCATGTCCCAAAAGGCCAGAATTTTTCACATAAATTTAGTGGCCGAAACAGCCCTTACAAAAAATGTGGCGGTGACTTTTTTGGACATTTGAAGTTTTGACTCATTTGCTAAAATCACCCCACACGAAAATCTACAACACCTTTTTCATTGATTCCACTTGGATTAGTTAGGTAACTCATAGATCTAACTCTAGGAGATTTGGTCAATTGAATTTCATGTTACGTTTTTCACCAAAATCGGTTTTAACTCCTTGTGATTTTTAAGAAACTTTCATGTTTTCACATACTAACCAACATAACTCATCATAACACTTACTAATACCACGATATACCCATGATTTTCATTAGTCCAATGCTTTTATTATGACTTTCATCATAAACCACGTAAACTGCTCATTTTAGTTGAAGAAATATTTGAGGGTTTAAGAAATGGGTTTTATCTTTGGGTCAATACGAAATTCGATTTCACGCCTAAGTAGGCTAAGAAGTCTTCAAGAATATGCCAGAAATTTATTAATAATAGAAATATCATTCAAAATCGTGACTCTCATCCAAGACTTGGATAGTCGTCACATTGATACCAATCGGTGACTTCTATCCCTTAACCTAGATAGCACCTCACAATGATACCTATAAACTTGCCATCTTCATTCACGATGTCGCTTCTGAAAGTCCGGCCCGGTGAATTCCACACAAAGAAGTCAACAACGAAAGGTTCGGGGCTCTTTACTTATGGCTTGATATGACAATAATTGACTTTAGTAGTTTGGTTACTTGAATTCGCACAACAAGTTGGTTATGAATATAAAAGCTAACAACCTTACGAAAAGCATGATGAGTAGTTAATCAATTGATTCCTAAAATCACATCAAAGGCAAATGTTTTCAAAAAGATAAGATCGACAGGTAACGTGAAAATGTTTATTTGAATCAAGCAAGATTTAAAAATAGTAGTGGTAACGAAGGCTCCTACTAACGAAGTTTCAACCAATGAGTCAAAGTTTAACTTCTTCGGAGTCAAATTTAAACGTTGAACACAACTAGGTGAAATAAAAGAGTGGGTAGAACGGTATCTAACACGGTATAGACTTCAAGAGCTTATGATTAACTTACCCGTGATAATTTTATTCGTGTTCCTCGTCACGAAAAAAAAATGCTCTCTCTAAACTACCGGCTTTGGTTTGTCTTGGGACATGACCTTTGGTGTCTCCATCCTAGTTGAATTTGTCTTGATGGCCACAAAATCGAGCTAAGTGACCTTCTCTTCCACAATTATAACATGCTTTGACGGCATGGCACGATTCGGATCGATGTGTCCCTCTCCTCCGCATTTGAAGCATATGATAGGTGGTCTTTCTCCTTCCTTAACAACGGGTGCTGGTGCTGACGTCTTTCCATTATTGTTGAATCTCCTTTTCTTGAAATGTCCATTATTATTGCTTTGACCCTGATTACCACCGAAGTGGTTACCATATCCGCCTGTTGATTCCTCCACGCTTGTTGTCACCGCTTTGATGACTACTCTCGCCGGGGATTATAATTTCACGGTTCGCTTCTTTTTAGTTCAAGTTGACTCGTTATCGCTACTCCACTAATCGAGAGCCCTATTTACAACATCCGAAATACAAACACGGTTTATGAAATAAGATGTTGACGTATCTCCCGCTTCAAACCTCTTAAAAACATTCGCGCCATTCTCTCTTCATTATCCACCAAGTGGGGCGAATCGTGATAACTCCGCAAATTTTGCCTCGTATTGCGACACGGGTCATATTATTTTGTTCCAACTTGATAAACTCCACCTCCTTCATGTATGGCGAATACTTTCGGAAAGTATTTGTCATTGAAAACGACTCTGAACTTCTCCCAAGATATCTTCAAGATCTGGCGAGGTTGAGTACGTTTCTGGAATTCCCACCAAGTCCGCCTCCGCTGCAACATAAAAGGCGTGCAAAGGGAACCTTTGCTCTCTCGGAGCATCCCAAGACATCAAATATCTTGATAATCGCTTTATCCATGCTTCCGCCGTAAGTGGTTTTGGCTCTCCTTAAACTCCGGTGGTCCCACTCCTTGAATTGTTTAGCGGTGGACCGCCGAGAGTTTTCCGTGTTTCCACCTACGTTTTGGATGTAAGTCACTTTCACGATGTTGCATGAATTCTAAAACCTCTTAAACATACCGTCGTTCATCAATTGATCGGTGTTGTTGTTTACGGAGGATTATCGCCATCCTGTTGCACATTGTCACGATTATTAATCTGTGGAGAATCAATACTCTCATATGCTACATTGCTATTCTCAACATTCTCGGATGCCATTTTCAAACACCGCCACAAAATAAGGGTTAATTGACATGCAACATATTATCACTATACTCTCGTGACCAATCAAATACCAAATAAACTTAGGTAGGTCATACTAGCGAAGGAATTTCCTATCTCTCCCCTCCTAGTTCTAGTCTCACATCTTAGCCAGGGATCATATCCCTAAGCTCTGATACCAACTGTGACGCTCCCAAAATTAGGTATACGTCACCCATCTTGGGTCGCCACTTACATGGTACATAAATTCAAATACAAACTTAATTATACATCTGTCGTGTAACATACGACAATACATAAACTGAGAGAATATTATCATTTAGACAATATCCATACTCAAGGAGTCCTCATTACATTTATTGTCACACTATTTAATAGAATAGTGAGGACTACTAATGTTATCTTCGGGACCATCACTCTTTTCCCCGACTCGTCCCATCTATATTCTCATTTCCTGAAGAGAACAGTGAAAGAAAGGGTGAGCTCAACTAGCCCAGTAAGAAATATTATAACTAAGATAATGCAGAATAAATTATCAATAGTCTTCAACAATGTTAAACTGATAAAATACAATAGACAACCAGTTTAATCTGCGGCTGAATATCGCAATCCATTAAAAGAGTCAAGAGAAAATAAAGTCTACTATCTTTTAGGTTTTAAAAGGTTTTCATCAATTTTTATCACTAAGACTCAGTTTAATGAATAAACCACAATATCTAATCATCCATGTACCACGGTCAATGATTTTCATCAAATTATCAATGGTCATGACTATACCGAATCACCCCTGGTCATAATCATACCAAAAACTATCCATCACTGCATTACAGGCCACTGAGGACTTTTGTCACATCATTTATAACAAGCCATGATTATACCGAATGATCCCTGGTCATAATCATACTAAGTTCATCTATGCACGTAAGCCAAAGATAACATAATATAACATGAGGATGATGACAATGACATAATAATTCAATAAAACAAGTTCACGAATTAATTTATTCAGAAACTAATAACGTCCAAATTGTCAACATGATATCGCTTTGTAGAGTAAAATTCAAGAATGATCGTAAGAATATTTCCATGAAAAGATCTTTGGATGAAACGCAAATATCAAGAATATTCTACTAATTTCATGGAGTATAGAAGTCAAAGTTTTAACCAATTTGGGTATAATAAAGAATGGAATAACTTCACCGACGGGATGTTCCAACAGAATAATAAAGATGGAATCGGATCCGGTGTAAAACACACGATAGGATATTCCAACAGAAATGATAAAGATTTTAACCGTGTCCCAAAAAAACACATGAACAAGATGTTCCAACAGAATAATAATAATAAGACGGAACCGGTCCCGTGTAAAACACACAAATGTGGATGTTCCAATGAATAATAGAAGAATGTCACCAAGTATAGGGTAAACCACGATATCTGATTATGTATAGGGTATCGCCACAGATCTGAGTTATTCCAACAGAATAATAAAGAATGGAATAACGGAGGATTTCACCAAGTATAGGGTATCTGGCGTATCAAAGTTATTCCAATGTAATAATAAAGAATGGAATAATGTAAGTTCTCTTCATGAATAAGAAAGAATAACACCCTTACGGCACAACAAATAATATCCCTTACCTTAGAAGAGTCAATATTGGAAAAGTGAAGTAGCAAAATACTTTTCTTCTTTTCTCTCTATAGTTTTCTCTCTCTAGAGTTTCGAATTGAATTAAGTAATAAATAATGAAGGAATGAGCTTTCTATTTATAGAAAAAGCGAGGGTGGCTCTTGGTCTTAACGAAGGTCAAAATGACTCTTGGTAATATTGAAGAGATAACTACTATTTGTGAAGGGGTAATTAACCCTTGGAACAATCAAGAGGCGCTTAACTCTTGGTAATATTGAAGGACAACTACTATTTTTTGAAGGGGTAATTACTATCGACGAAGGTAATTACTATTGATTGAAGGTAATTACTATTCACAAAGGTAATTACTATTCACAAAGGTAAATACTATCGACGAAGGTAATTACTATTCATAAAGGTAATTACTATTCACGAAAAAGTAAATACTATTGACGAAGGTAATTACTATTCACAAAGGTAATTACTATTCACAAAGGTAAATACTATCGACGAAGGTAATTACTATTCACAAAGGTAATTACTATTCACAAAGGTAAATACTATTGACGAAGAGACTCTTAGATGATGACATATGGCCCCCATAAAATAATCAAACTTACCACAAACGCCTCATAATGTACTCTTTATATACATCAAGGATTGAATAAATATTACCACAAATCATTTTATTTTTAATCAACACATATTTAATCTTTTAACAATTATTAATCATTTATAACTTGTCATCTCAATTAATAATATAACATATTATACGGATGATAATTTGTGACAATAATTGAATCAATAATATAAGAGATATGATCAATTATTCAGTAGAATAATTGAGTATAGCTAAGTGACTTCTCACGTAAGCATCAATAATCAATACCGTAATCTTCTTATCAACCACACGTATTCATCGTATTTTTTTACCACGGGGTAGTTCAACAGTTTTAATTGGTAACACCTCCGTAGTTATTTTTATAGAAAGATAATTTTGTCTTTTCTAACTACGACAATACTTCCGTTGTGGGGTCCACTTAATGATTGAGTAGTCGTACGAATATTCCCCCGACAAAAAGAATATTCCCCGACCAAACGAATATTTTATAACAACTTGCTTACTTTGCAAAATTTATAAATATTACCCACAACTATAACATTATATCAAATTTATTCCATCAAAAATAATATTTATAGAAAATTCATCTTTATTTATAAAAGCTGGGGTCTTACAGCAATAGTATCAGGTAAAGCCATTAGGTAGTAGGTCAAGTCTGCTTCGGCGTGCTAACATTTTCCTATAAATAGAGGGCTAAGTTAGAATTGAAAATCACACCAGAAACAAAGTTTTCTCTCTTTCTCTCTCTATATTATCAAGCGTATTCTTGTGAGTATTTTGATACTTGAGTGTTGCTATACGGTGCAAGTTCCTTCAGCACTATATCCAGTATTTCAATCAGAAGTACGGTTATTTTGAGGTAAGGGATGTTATTTTCTTCATATATGATATTATTTCTTTCAATATCATTATGTCGAAGTATTGATCTGAACTTTTTAATCAAATTTGGAACTTTTGTGTCGGGGTTACTATTCACGTATACGGCACTATTCACAAATACGACACTATTCACCGAAAAATGAAAATTTCTCTTTTTCTTCCAGATGTCTTTTATGGTTACTATCTTTGATTGTATCCATGTTTTGATCTATATTTATAAATTCTACTTCACACTTGGTTATTATGGAGTATTATTGAATTTGGATAAACCGAAATACGAATCCTTAATATTTGTCCTTCTGTCTCATTGGATTCGTTCTCTAAAATATTTTTCATCATCCTCAGTCCTTAATGGTGATACTTGATGAATATCTTTGGCCTGTAGTGCAAAGATGAATGATTACCTGATGAATATCTTTGGCCCGTAGTGCAAAGATGTATATTGATTGATGTTACAGGGATAAATATTGATTATGGACTTTTAAATTCATAGATGATAGTAGATTTCATTCTCTACTTAACTCTTCTAATAAATTGTTGTTTCCGCTGCAGTTGTTGATCTAAAACTTGTTGTCTATTGTACTTTATCATATTTTCCCTGTTAAAGACTAAGGATAATTTGTTGTATATTATCTTAGTCATAATGTTCTTTACTGTGCTAGTTGAGCTCACCCTTTTCCTTTTTGTTCCATTTTTCTTCTCAGGATGTGAGGGTTTAGCAAGGACTAGCCGGGGTATGGATTGATGATTCAAGATAGCTATTTTAATAGTCCTCACTATTTTGTAAAATAGTGCATCAATAATTGTAATGAGGACTTTATTTGGATGTGAATATTGTCTAGAAGACAATATTGTATTTAAATTCACTGTATGTGTTGTCGTATTTTACACGATAATTGTATTAATAAAGTTGTAGTTGTTTTTCTGTACCATGTATTTGGCGACTCAGAATGGGTAATGTATACCTATTTTAGGGGCGTCACATGTTTTATTAATTGTTTAATCATGGAAATAAATTAATAAATAGTTATTGTGATTATTAAATTCTAAAATTTAGCAGATATTAATTATTGGCATAAAATTAATATTTCCACTGAAATTTTGGGAAATTAATATATTTGGATAATTTTAGTTAATATCTAATTTAATTATGCAATAGTTAATTAATTGTGATAATTTGCATAATCTTCAGAAAAATTTCAAAAAATTACAGTAACCTTTGGTGATGATAAGATACTGTTGTAAATTTTATGAAAGTATTTTAATGTGTTTATAGTATACTTGGAATATTAATTGAGTAATATTGTCTGTCATTTAATTCCTTTGTTAATATTTTGAAATATTAATTGTTGGTGTTTGGAATTAAAATTACCATGTTGTAATAACACATGTTCCTAGTGGGGTGATTTAGGTTTTAGTAATTTAATTGAATTATTACCTAAAATTACGTCTTATGAGCTAAAAGATTAATGCTAAATAATTTAGTATTTATATGAATTGTGTTTCCTAAGCCTGACGAAGTCTTTCTTCTGTTTTTATGTTCTATTATTTTATGTTAATTTGGTTCATGTGTCAAAGATGGTGAACAATGATGATAATTCTAGATATAATCAAATCTATATCATTGCCTTTAAAAGATGAAGCGGAAGTAATGTTTATTAAATAAAACCGAGGTTGAAAATTAGTTAGAAAGGAAAAATAGAACACTTAAAGATATGATGAATGTCATGTTAATTAGCTTTAACTTACCTTCTAATATGTGGGGTGAAGCTTGCCTTTCTGAATAATCAATTTTTTAATAGAGTTCCACATAAAAGGATAAACTCTTTACCATTTCAATTATGGAAGGAACATGCACTTAACTTGGGGTATCTTAAAATGTGGGGGTATATAGCTAAAGTAGCTATACCAGAATTTTTAAAAAAAAGAATAAAATTGGACATAAAACTATAGTTTGTATTTTTACTGGATATGTTTCAAACAGTATTGCATTTAGACTTTTGATAACTGAAGATGACCCTAAAACTTATGAAGAAGCAATAGAATCCATTATGAGTAATCATACATGAGAGCTAGATATTTTGCCTAAAAAAAAAGAGTAAGTCTATTGATAATTTTAAAGCAAATTTTTCAGTAATTGTTGTTATGTGCTAATGTTCAGCATTATGTGAAATTCTTGTGAATTGTTTTAATGTGCACTTTGTGCAACAATGTGATAATAACTGTTAATAGTTTGTTGATAATTTAAGTTAATTGTTCTATGTGAACTATATAATTTGAGAAATGCGAAGTATGAGCATTATGGAACATGTATCAGATGTCAAGCATGTATAAATGTACAATATGAGAAAGTTAAAGCATGTATAAAATGCAAATTATACATAAGATGTGAAGCATGAGAAATGTGATATATATATATATATATATATATATATATATATCATGAGATACAATAGCATGAAAATTGTGATGTGTTTATTTATTTATGTGGATGATTTGCTGATATTTGGTATATACTGATGAGAAAATTGTGAAAACTATTAAAACATTTTTATTCTCTAAATTTGACATGAAAACGAACTTGATTCTAGGTATGAGAATTAATTAAAATGCACATGGTTTGGTTTTATCTTAGTCTCATTATGTGGAAATCTTAAGAAATTTAATTTCTTTAATGAAGAGCCATTAGGAACACCTTGTGACTCTAGTGTGCAAAAAGGGAATTGGTATCTGATAATGATGAAACAAGCTTCACTAGTGTGTTTATTTTAAGTGGATGAGTTATTTCTTGGAGATCTGCTAAACAAACTTGTACTGCTAAATCTACTATGAAATCTGAATTTAATTTATGTGTTCTTTACATAAGTATATAACAAATAGAAAGTAATTACAAGAAAAGTGCATCAACCAAATATTTATAAAAAGATTGTACATATTATAAAAATAGTACAATTCACATTAATAAGGAAACCTAAAATCAAGGACAAAAAACTGCCATAATTAATAATTCAAATTCAAAAAGTTGGATCTAACAACAAAAATAAATTCAAAATAATAATTCAAATTTAAATATTCAAATTCAAATCTTCATCTCCCTCACATACACTTTGAAATAATAGTCCGCCGCTACACCGTCGCTACACCTCACATACTCCGCCGCTACACCTCACATACTCCGTTGTCCAAAACGCCAATGAGAATAAGAAGAAGATTCGCCCTACAAAAAGTTTAAAAATAAATAAATGTAACTATTAACGTTCTGAAATTTTTTTATAACTATTTTGTTACTCATAAATAATAAAATGGTTACCTTTGTATGAATGGTGCGCTACCAACTCCATCACATTCAAACGAAATTGGTAACTTAATAAAACTGAATTGGTAACCAAACTTTTATACCAAGGTAACCAAATTTTTATACCAAGATAACCAATTTATCTTCACACCTGCAGTATGAATTATTTACATTCGTCTGAAAGTTTGGAAACCAACTGCATGAAGGTTTGGCTACCAACTATATTATATGCAAAATAATTTAGAAACTTAATAAAACAGAATTAGTTACCTTGGTATGAAGGTTTGGCTACCAACTACATTATGAAAAAACTGCAGAAACAGAGCGATGATACCCAAGTTTGAATGACTTGAAACAATTCAAGCCTGAATCCTCTTTATGACCTACAATCGCATTTAGTATTCTAATCCCCATGTTTACTGTCACAATGGATTTTGTGACATTTCATCAAAGAATGAACCGAAAAAATCTATTATTGATTCCCCGAGATCAAGGAAACCTCGGTGAATTATTAAATGAAATGACATCTCCGAAGGAGAAAAATCAATCAATGGAAGGTGAATTGAAGGATATGCAAGAGAGATATTCGGAGATAAGTCTGAAGTTTGCAGAAGTAGAGGGTGAAAGGCAACAGCTTGTAATGAGACTACGAAACATTAAGAATTCAAAAAAAAAGTTAGCCACTCCTCCCTGAAGTATTGGAAACTTGAGACCCGTTGAAGACGCTGGATACCTCTCTGAACGTGGAGAGTCTAGATGTTACATTCCTGTTGGAATCTCTCACAATAAAATATGGTGTAAATTGGTATATGTTTTTTTTCCCTTTCTAGATGATACAAGTCTTCCCTTTCAAATATAGTACAAATTTACAAAGTAGTTCTACCATATAAGTTGAATGAAGAAGAAGGGTGATGACTAACTGCAGTTGTTATAGATGAAGAGAGAGAGAAGAAGCAATGGGTATAACTAATCCCTAAATTAAGGAATTCTAATTGAATACTAATTCTCTAAATTAAGGAATCCTAATTGCACAAATATTATAAATAAATATGGAAGTGTATTAGTTGTGTAAAAATTTTATGAGTGAACTATTGTTGTAATTATTTTTAAAAATGTAATATAATATGTAATTCATCCTTAATTTATTGCATTAGAATTGGCAGTCTGAAGCGAGTGGTCGAGGAATTTATTAAGCGAGACATACCGCCAGGCTTAAATCAATTCCTTCTATATCTCTGCATTGTGATTCTATAACTATTATTGGACAAACAATGAACCATGTGTATAATGGGAAACAAATACATATTTGCTTGAGACATAATATTGAATGAGGACTGATCAGTAAATGGTGTTATTTTCATGGAATTTGTGAGGTCTGAAAAGAACCTAGCAGATCCTCTTACAAAGGGATTGATTAAAAAGAGTGTCCAAGAAGCATCCAGAGGGATGTGACTATTTCCAACATCTTCAGTAAGTAATACGCGATGGAAACCCAACCCATGTGATTGGAGATCCCATGAATTGGGTTCAATGGGTAACAACAAGTCACGTGATTATTTAATTATAGCACTGCAATTATTTATATCCCTTTTTGTGTGCATGTGGTGATTATTGACAAATTGTGATAGGATGAATCATTTAGATTCTTAATGAAACTCATAGCCCTAAAGGGTGGTGTATGTCAGTATACACTTGATGGGTTCACCTATATAAAGGTGGAAGTGTAGGCTGCTTCTTATGAGAGTCTTTGGCAAACTCTCTAGAGCCTTTATAAAAATCTGGGATATGGCGCATGGCCTAGAACGCGCCCAACCGCGGATTTGTGTGGATTCAGGTTTTTTAGATATGTGTGCAAGCTCAATATTGTATCATAGATAATGGGTTTAAGAATATAGTTCACCTATAATCTACAGTCATGAGCTTGTTCCACTAAGTGTCGATTCAAACTCACAAGGTATCGACGTTATGTATCTAAAATCCATTGCCCTTCTCACTTCCTTTTAATTTTTTCTCTGTTTGATAATTTTGGATCATGTGGGGGATTGTTGATTATGCTCCAAAATTGTATAGTTTTGACAAAGTCTCATATTGTCTATTTTGAAAAACATTCTTTGGGTATATTAGCACATGTTGGCTTGGGTTGAGTAACTTAGTTGTGTAAAAGGGATGGGCTCGCGCACATGAGGACGACTAAGGAATTGGGCTAAGCTTTGTTGCTTGCTTTGCGGGTGCACCCAGGTAGCCCACTGTTTTGATTAAATCCCTAACTTCTATTTCTTTTTAATTATAGCCAACCTAGTCGTTTTTTCCAACAGTCATAACGTAAATCAATTTATTGATTTTCCAACAGTCATGTTATTTAGTTCCTTTTTGCGTTAATACTAATTAAAAAAAACGTCTTCTTCTCCCAACGTTCTTCTTGTCTCTGTATATATCTACCTGTTGTTCTGTTCTGTACCAGTTGATAATACGCATACAGAGTCTGTTCCTCTTTTCCTTCTACATACAAATATTCTGTTAATTGGGCAATCCACATAGATAAGTCCAATGTCTCTTCCGCCGAAGACACACACGATCGGAGACTTGTAGATTGAATCCCTTGGAGAGTGACCGCCGTTAGTCCATCCATCTTGTGATTATTATCGGTTGGGGCGAAATCACTTTTTAGACAAATGAATACGCTTCGCCTTGGTTTTTAAAAAGTTGTTCCAATTTACTATATTATTTGTCTTGTTAATTGTTATATTTTCCAACAATTTTTACGTTGGCAGGGGCACCTGGTGTAGAGGCTGGCCGATCAGACACGGTGCGTCGGAGACTGAATGACTGGAACAAGATAACAGAGGTTAATGCACAAGATAATAAGAATCAATCAAACTCGTTATATAGAAATAATATTTATTTTGGAAGGTAATAAGATAGCTTTTATTAGCTTTCTCGACATAATTAATATGAATCATAAGAAGCTTCCAAAAAAACATGTTTCTCAGTTCAGTACCAATAATAAATTAAACAATTAGAAATGGACAAAAAATGATTAATATGATGCACTCACACACACATGAGACCCCAACTTGCTTAAGCTAGACAAACCATGGTGTATCATAATGAACAAACAGAACAAAATGCAATTCCACCAACATAACGAGGAACTAAATGGAGTTAAAATAATTGATTCAAGACCTTATTGAACTATTATATGCCAAGTTAGTTACCAATTGTCCTAAAATTTATGATGTTGGAGCCCCATTGAGTGCACCCAACAATATATATCATGATTAATCAAAAATACAAGCATTAACATATTTTGTGCAAATGAGAAACATACATGCGTTTCAAGTTTCGAATATATGGTTGTGCTCATCATGGGCACAATTTTTTCAAGAAAATGGAGCATGCCTTATTAGTAGCTTGGGCATATGGAGCATGTAAATTCAAACACCCGAGATGAATTTTTGCCGCCATCATACTTGCAGGATTTAGTAGCTTGGGCATCTGGATTGATTGGCTTCTCAGTTCCAGGTATCTTCGAACTTGTTTATTTTTGTAATAAAATTATTTTAAAATTTTTATTTATTATATATATATATAATAATTATAAATACTTTTTTAAATTTCAAATTAATTTAAGAAATTGATAAGTTCACAATAGAAAATAATATTTTTAAAACAAAATCGTCGCTATAGATTCTAGCTATAGCAACGGTTTTCACCGTCGTTATACATCTATAGTGACACTTTTGTTGTAGAAATATTAAAAAAAATTATGAAAATATCAATATTCATTAATTTATTGTTAGTATTAAAATGGCTACAATATATTACTTAAACAAATGATTATCAAAAACTCACAATTGAGTATTAATAATCTATTATTTTTGTTAATTTTAATTTAATATTTAGTTATTATTTTCAATCTTCAAATTTATGTATGCTTTTTAGAGTTCAAAAATGAGTAGAAACTAAAATCTAAACTTAGTGTTTAAAGAATTTTATATGAAATAAAATTATTGTAGAATAATAAATTATCGAAAAACTCTATGCATACATAATAATTGGATGAGCTAGTATTTTAGAATTTCATCTATTTGTATTTCATGTTCAATTATCATGTCAGCCTAAAAGAATTCATCATGATTTTTAGTTTTAAAAGGTAATTAGATTTTAATAACTAATATATATATAATTGAGGAATTTATTTTTGGCTTAAATATAATTTACTACTCTAAACTGTATGTCATATTCCACTTCAATGATCCACCTTTCAATTTTGTCAATTAGATGATTGAAATATTAATTTTTTTCATATTCGTCTAATTATGCATATTATGTCATAAATTGATGACGTGGCATACTGATATGACAAATCTCCAGCTTACGTGTCAATAAAAAAAATTATTTCTAATATTTTTTAAAAATTCATGACATATTGAAGGGTAAAATTGGCAAGCCATATTTTATCTTAAGTTAAATAAAACCAAAATAAAATAACTCATTCAATCCTCTTCTCCCCTAATCTATCAATTCAATTCTCTTCTTCACTAATCGGAATAATCCCTAGAACGTCGAACTCATCGGCCATCACTGACCACAACCACCATACCTTATCACTGCCATTGCCACTGTCACTCACCCTTCCATTATCAAACACAAGCAACTAATTAAAAAAAATAGAAAGAGAACTAACAGCACCATCCCACATCAGTCTAACACCAACTTTCATCACTATCACCACCATCAATAACAATCCACCGCACCATCCCTATCAGTCGAGCTAGCACTACCACTTAACCCACCACCACCCATCACACCCAATCATCCCCCACCACAAACAAATAAACCATTACCTACCGCAAACGAAACAACCGAATTCCACCACCAACGCCAATGAATCAACCATCGTCCACCACCACCTCAAAATAACATCTCTAATTAAACATTCAAAGATAAATGAACACTTTAAATGCAGATTTGGAGAAAAGAAGAAAGATTTGAATAAAAAAAAGTAGATCGAAAGAAGAGATCTAGAAGGAGATGACATGGTATGTTGAACAAGATAACTGCAATTTTAGATCCACCATCATAATGTTCGATTCTATCTCCACCTCGTAATTAAAATTTCGGCGACCTTCTCATCTTCAAAATCGATCTTAGAAAGTAGACATACACGAGTTCTCGGAGCCGAAATTTTCATCTAACTTTGATGGCGATATTTTCACCTGGTATGAATAATTGATTTCCCTTTTTGTGATGAAGGCGTTAATGTCACTGGCGAGGGTTTTCTGATTTGGGGATGAAGGAGTTTTGTTTTGTATTGGATCTATTATTTAGTTATTATAATTTGTTCTTAATATAAATTAGATTAGATATTTGTTATTTTTAAAATTTATTGTTTATTCTTAATATACATTAGATTAGTCTGAATGAATATATTAAAGATTGTGGTGCGACGATTTTACCTTTGAATGTTTTAATAAGAAAATTAAAAATTATTTTTTTACCCACATCAGTTGAGTTATCACCTGACACCTGTCGCGTCGCCGTAAATTTATGACGTGGCGAAAATTTAATGAATGAAATTGAAAAAATTTAATAGTTCAATCATCTAACTGACAAAATTGAAAGGTGGATCACTGAAATAAATTATGACCTATAATTTATAGTAGTAAATTATATTTAAGCCTTTATTTTAACATTAATTAACTTTAAGATCTCTCATTTGAAATAAATTTGGTAAATAAAGTTTAGTCATTCATACATTTTATAATATATGCTACGCTTTCTAATATTAGTTATTATTTTTTTCATACTGTTTTTCTTATATTTTTAGTATATAGTTATTTTAAAATAAAATTATTGTAGAATAATAAGTTAGTATAATGTCTTTTAGTTTTAAAAATAAATAATATTATGATAACTAAAGAATGGTTGAAAAAAAAGAGATACAAAATGATGTTTATGATAAATTGATAAGTCAAGTGTATCGGAGCCGTTCAAGGGCATTCTTATTAAGTAGCACTCCCTATATAATGCTTCCTATTTTTGGCTCCAATTTGAAAATCACGCATTTTCTTTCTCTCTCCGAAACAAAATAAGCTCCAAGCAATCCTGAAATTTCTATCTACAAAACCCAAAATCGATAAAAAAAAAAACCCAAATCACGATTCACCCGTTTCAATCCAAATCGACATATATATATTTAATGAAATTATGTATCAAGCGATCGAGTGATTGTTCATTAAAAATTTAATTATTTAAATAAATAAAAATATGACACTCTTCAAACGGAAGGAGTATCAGATATACTTGAGTATATAATATTCCTTTCATTCCATAATAAACGTACTAATTTTAATTTTTATGATTAAATTGATCATTTTTAAAATTATTAACTAAAAATATTTATATAAATTTTCAAATTATGAAACTTGACACTAGTAGTAAATTTTCCGTAGTTTATTATGATCATAATTACTTGGCGTGCATTTTTTTTATAAGATTTATTAATTTTAAAAATAGTCAGTTTGACCATAAAACTCAAATTAGGACGTTTATTATGGGACGGGAGAGTATGTAGTTTCTTCCTTTATTTTCTCCTTCTTTTTTGCACATTAAAAAATGTTTTAATTGTAATTAAATTGTAGGCCTATTTAAAATAAATAAATAAATTTAAGGAATGTTTTAGTAGTAGTTAAATTCTAGTCACATACCAAAGAGCAAAGATCAAAAACTTTGTTTTACCTTATTATATATGTATATAGATTTTGATATAATTAGAATATATTTAAACGTATATTAAAAATAATATACCCCTCCATTAATAATACTTTTGAGCTAATTTACAATATTTATGACTTAAATTACAGTTAACTCAAAAGTTAAAAAAAATTACAAATTGAATTTAAAAGCATTTTTATACAATTATAAAATAATTTTATATCAGTTGATGAGATTATTTTAAATGAATAATCCTTTTGAAGCTAAATATTATGAATAATTCTTTTATAAGCTAAATATTAAAAGTATTGTCTAGGAATAACTTGTATTCACAGCTTGGGGTTGGGTCAAAAGTTTTAAATTAATTTGTAAAATTTCCAAAGTTCTAGTGGGCAAAACCTTGCGGTCCATTGGAATTTCAGCCTATGACATGTGCAAAGAATGCAAGTGATTGGGCTTTTTCAATAAGGAGAGTCCTCGGGCCGTTCCTCTACCTTAAGAGGTCCAAGTAATTTTATGGTGTTTTTTGACATGGGAAGTTTATTTTTTTGGATTAATTACATATAGTAATATATTTTTAAAAATAATTATAATAATGATACATCAAAAAATAATTACAAAAATATTATAGTTCATCATTTTTATTCACAATACTAATACAATTAAAAGTCCTTAAATTAAGGGATTAATATTAATGAAATTTGTGAATTAGTTTATCTTCTGAAACATTCCCTTCTCGTTCGGTCTCTCTCTCTCTCACCCTTACTACTTCTCTCTCTCTCTCGAAGCCACTTTCGTCGTTGTCCTCCTCTTCCACCACTTGCCATGCAATACTTGACACCACGATCTCTCAACTCGGCGAGAAAATTGACGTTAATCCTACCAAAGGAACTAGAGATTTCCCTCCATTTGAGATCGCGATCCATGATTAGCTTTTTCACAACTTCAGAGAATTTTCAAGAAGATTTGTACCAGATTTTGATTAGTTCGGTTGTCGTTGTACTGTCTTTCTGAATTGTGTTTCATACTTTGGTTTTTGTTGGATATCCATAACTATTTATTATGGTTAGTGAGTCTGTAATGTTTATTAGAACTTATGTAAATGGGATTACATATTTGACTATATTACCAGTGATTTGACATTGTTTATTGGTTCGTATTTGTTACTTCTAAGTTATGTCTAATACATTGTTTGAAAGGTGCAGTTGGTAACCAAACATGCATAGAAGGGTAACCATTTTATTTTTTGGTAGTAACATAATAGTTACAAGTTTGTATCAGGATATATATCAAGTGTTAAATGTACATGTGAGAGTATACATGGGTTGCCTAATTGGGTTAGATATACAGGTTATGTCTGTTTTGGTTACTATTAAAACCTGTTCTGGTTATTTTCATATAACTATTTGGTTACTTCTTTATTATGTTTTGGTTACTGTTATTTTATGGTTTGGCTACTATTATTGTGCCCTCAATGTGGAATTTTGGTTACTTTTATTTTTTATTCTGATTAATATGTAATTGTTTAGTATGCATGGATTGCCTAAACTAGATTTCATTATATGATGTCTCTGTTTTGGTTACCATTAAAATCTGTTCTGGTTACTATTATATAATTATGTGGTTACTGTTTTATTATGTTACATTATGGTTAATGTTATTAGTAATCAGATAGTTACAAGCTTGTATCAGGACAAACATCAAATGTTAAATGTACATGTGAGAGTGTCTTATTTATATAGTTGATGTATACTTATAAATTACATACTCATAAAAAATATCTAGAAATTGTACAATTTGTATTTAAATCTGCATATAGAGGTAACCATTTTATTTTTTGTGAGAAAATTTACATAAAATTGGTTCAGAATAGTATCCATCAGCTATTTCAGTTGAAATGTTAGGTTGGTATCCAAACCTACATATGTAGTGACCATTTTTGTTTTTGTTAGTAACCAGATAATTATAAGTTTGTATCAGGACTGTTATAAAGTGTTAAATGTATATATATATTTTTATTTATACCCTGTCATCATGATGGAATAAGAAATTTCAATTAAGAGTTCCCATTTATATATATGATGGTCACTTATAAATCTCATATTAAAATAAAAATAGTTTAAAAGATGCAGTTGGTATCCAAACCTGCATAAGGGTAACCATTTTAGTTGTTGTTAGTAACCAAATAATTAAAAACTTATATTAGAACAGTTATCAAGTGCTCAATGTACATGTGAGGGTTCCCATTTATCTAGCTGATGGATACTTTTAAATTACATAGTTATAAAAGTTATTTAGAAATGGTCTAGTTGTGAATTAAATATGAATATAGAGGTAACCATTTTATTTTAGATCGGTAACCAAATTTACATAAAAATGTTTCAATTGTTCAATGTGTATATATTTACTTTATATTGACAACTCATGATAGAATCAAAAATAAAAATATTAATCAATAACAATTTTGGTTACTGTACACCATAAAAAATGTTACCAACCATGTGGTTAATGGTTACTAACAGTAAATAATTATATATTCCTGTACGTATTTACACTCTTTTTGTTTATGTTTCGTTGAAATAAAGTACAACTGGAATCATCTCTATTGTCTGACAACTGAATAAACATTGTAAAGTAACCAAATCAATATTAGACAGTAACCAAACTACATAATTTTAGTAACCAGAACATAAACCATATTTTTACATGCAATTTTGAAGGCCTAAATGATAAAATTTGACCAAAAAAACCCTGTACTTCACGAGCAAAGCTGGTGACTTTTGATCGTTGACCTGTTTCCAATGAAATTAGTCTCTAAAAATGCCAAAATCTGACACTCCAAACTTGATAGAAATTACCAAATTGTCACTGGATCAAATCTTTCCATAATCTATCAAATATTTCCATAAACTGGATCAAATCTATCAAATCTTTTCATAAACTGACACGCCTGCTCTTCAACTGCATCAGTTTGTTACCAACTAAAGACTAACAGTTGTATGAAGGTAATCAATGTAGTTAATAAGTAACCATCAATATAAAACAAACTAATATAAAATACACTAATATTATACAGTAATCATAATAACATTATACAGTAACCAAATTTAGATTAGACAGTAACCAACATATATCTATTTAGTATAAAATAAACCAGTATATCTATTTAGTAACCAGAACATAAACACATTTTTCATTGTATTTTATAGAAAAAAAACAACCAGTATAATGTGTTTGTTACCAACTAAATACTAACAGTTGTATGAAGGTAACCAATGTAGCTAATAAGTAACCATGAATATAAAAAACATCAACCAAATATTATTCAGCAACCAAATAAACATTATACAGTAACCAATTAAATAGTATACATCAACCAATATATATAATCAGATTAACAATTATATGAAGGTAACCAATGTACTCAATAAGTAACCACCAATATAAAAGAAACAATTATAAAACACAATAACATTATCGATAGTAACCAAATAAACACCTTACAATATCTAAATACATATTAGATAGTAACCAAGATATATATAATTAGTAGTCAAAATTATAAAAATATTTTTACATTCATTTTACAACCAAAACAATCAGTAATGACTTTGTTACAAATTAAAGACTAACAGATGTATGAAAGTAACCAATATAGTTAATCAATAACCATCAATATAAAAAAAATCAGTATAAAATACAGTAATATTATGCAATAACCATGGTAATATTACATAGTAACCAAGTCAGCATTATATACTAACCAAATTCAGATTAGACAGTAACCAACATATATTTACAAAGTATCCATAATATAAAATATATTTTTTCATGCATTTTACAGCAAAAACAATCAATATAAAAAATATCAATATGTACTTAAAGATCCAACAGTTGCAGGAAGGTAACCAATGTATTTAATAAGTAACCATCAATATAAAAAGCATCAGTAGAATATATATTAAAAGTATACAGCAACCAAATAAACATTATACAGTATCCAAATCAATAATAAACAGTAACCAATTTATATGTACTTAGTAACCAGAATATAAAACATATTTTTACATGCATTTTGCAATCAAAAAAGTCAGTATACTGACTTTACTACCAATTAAAGAGCGAAAAACTTAAGAAATGTAACCAATATACGAGTATGTAGTAACCACGGGGTAACTATATGCATATAAACTTTAAACTCAAATACCTCAGTATACAAATCTATAAATTAAGAATCAATCAACAATCAATATAGTACGTAAGTTTCTGGTTACTGATTGTAAATCGAAAGCATAAACACAATGTATAATTACATATGAAACTTCGTAATGCTGTTTGACGATCTCGAAGTTGCTGTTGATCTTCTCCGATTTTTTTCGATCTCAAATTTGCATCGCCGTCAGAGAATTCGTCTTCTCCAATCTGTCGTTGATCTGTCGTTCTTCTGTTTTTCTTCATTAGTTTGAATTTAGGATCGGTTGGTTGTAAATATGATAGTCGGTAACTGACGTGTAGGGAGTTAATGTTTCGTAATTTTAGCAACTTATTATTGTGTTGCGTTATTTTTGTAATTATTTTGTGGATGTATTATTTTTATAAATATTTTTTTTTGAGTTTGTGCATTAAATACGAACTTTTTTTTTTTGTTATCAAAATTAACACATGATTTCATTTCATATTGTGTTTGATTGGTGGGAATGAAATGATTTAAAATATGATTGGTTAAGTCAAATGGAATGACCATTTTATTTATTTAATTATTCCTTTTCAAATCTGAAAGTTATTTTTCATTCCTTTCTAAATAAGTGGGTTCATTTCATTCTTAGGCAAAGATCTATTGTAGGTGCAAACTGAGACAGAAAAAAGAGTTATTTCAACCGTTTTCCTTAATCCTCTCACGTAACAGTAGTAGTAGCAGTAGCAGGGTCTAATTATAAAGTGATGAGTAATTATGTCATTTAGTAAAATCTATTAGTATAAAAAAATTACTCATCACTTAATTTATAAATCTTGTGGGATCACAAAAAGAGAAATTAAAAACTTTATTTATTTATTCTTTTTTTTTTCTATTTTTACTTTTTTAAACACAATATATATAAAATTTATATTTTGTTCATCTTTTTGAGGACGGAGGAGTATTTCTTTTGTATACGTGAAAATATAATTTTCCCTTGATAATTCACATCCCTTCATACAACATTTGTGAGTTTGGAGGGATGATATGTGAAAGGAAAGTATAGGAGGGGAATGAATGGGAAGAGATTATAGTTTTCCTTTGTCATGTTTGTGAGTTTTAGAAATAAAGGGATGAAAGGAGAGGGGAGGGGAGGAGATGAGATTTTAAATAAATTTTCTCTTGTTTATGAGTTTAGAAGTAAAGAAATAATTTTTATTTTTAAACTACACTATTACTATATTACCCTTACATATATAAATATAAGAAATGATATGATTTAATAATTTCTATCTATTAGAATTATTTTGCTTAGTCTTATTTTTTGTCTTATTACACACACACATATTTATGCTATGTCTATTCAGCGAACTATAGGGAGCGAACTAAAAACAAACCGGCTCTAGCGATGATTTTATCCGTCGTTATAATATAGAAAACCGATTTTTATCTTTATAGTAATGACGATAAAATCGTCATTATAAATTGATCGCTTTTGGTTTTTCTCCTATAATTCTTAGGAAGAACCTACTTATATATATATAGTACAGATTTACCCAATCACCCAATTTTTTCTCCCTCCTCCAATTATTGTAGTCGTTTGATATACTTTAAGGTTTGTTTTTGTTTTGTTTCAAATGATTTAATAATCTCATTTTATTTATTTTAAAATGTTAATTTTGATAATATAAAATGTCTCATATTTTCATCCTTCCAAATTCTCTCACTTTTGGGAGAAAATTTTGAGTCAAAAATAAAATTAATTTTACCTCAAAACTCCTTCCATTACCCTCTAAAAAAAACTTACAAACATAAAATTTTAAAAAATTTTAATTATTTTCCATTATTTTCTCTTCTTTTTACCTCTCCCTCAAATAAAAACTTACAAACTCAGTTGAATGACATGGTAAAAATACAAACAGTATTAATATTAATAGGAGTAAAGTATAATATAAGAATATAACAATAATAATAACATTAATAATGAAATGCTAAGTGGGTCCAGTTGAATTTTATGGCAGAGTTGTGCACTTGGACACAATTGGAGAAGCGTGTGGGTCAGCATTCACGTGGCGTGTGAGACTTGATCGAATATTGTAGTAATTGTAAACACACGTATTATAAGAATTCATTTCTTTTACTTATATCCATCCATTCCTAAATTAAAGGTTAAAAGAAAAAGAAATTTCGGGAATGTAATCGTTATAAGGGTGTTTTTATTTATTTATAAATCGTGGAACAACTTGAATAAAAGATACAAATATCAAACCCTGTTACTTCTATTAAATTAAAGTTTTTTCATTTTAAAATTATAAATACTTCTAGTTTAGACTTTTTAAATCAACTATATAATCTTAAATTTACAATTGATATGTACTCATTAAGCATTGAAAATAATAAATAAATAAATAAATAAATAATATTGAGAATATTTATATCAGTTTTTTGATTGTCAATTACGTGAATTAATATTAATAATAATTATTTTTAAAAAATGTGTATTAAATCAATACATATTTTGCAATTATATATAATTCTACACAAATTTATCGCAATGCATAACATGATTCTAATAAACATGATAATTACTATTTTTTAGCTATTTCATAAAATTGTTATATATATATGTTAACGCCAAGATCTTCTGCCACGTTCCAATCACTTAAGACGCCTCGATCCTCGCGGAAAAACGATAAACACCACATGCTTGGCGGATTTCAGGTCGGGGATAGCTCGGTAGTGAGAGTCGATAATTGTGTTCACAAGGTTTATCAAAATGGAGCTATATCGCTTAGTGTATTGAGAGAGAGATAATAATAATTCTCCTTTTTTCCGTATATCTTAATTATGAATCAATAAGTGTGTGAGAACATACCTCTCCGTGATGACTTCCTTGCCAAGCTATATCTTATCCTCCTGGATTACAAGTCTTACCCACTATTACCCCACACACACCTTTCGATCCGATGGGATCCACCGAACGCATATAGTTTATCTTACTTTCATCATCGTTCCCACCATGCCGTAGGTTATAATCCCATCCACATTAATGCATGGCGGTTCTCTAGTCAACCGTCATGCTTTTTTCATCATTCTGTCAAAATAATAGATATTAAAATGTCCAAAGGATCGACCGACCTTTGGGACCAATTCGTTCTTATAAGTCGAGAATGAAAATAATAAGATAACTGAACTTAAAGACTTTCATGGTTCAATAATAAAAGCCCGATAGATTAATTAAAAGAGTAAGCCCATATATCCTACCCGATGGGAGAAAATATCATGACCCAACATTGCCCCTAGTTTTTGTTGAGCGAATGAATGTTTAATAGAAAACTAAAAAACGATCCATGATATTTTCTTGAAAATTAATAATAAGAAGTAATTTAAATGTGCGGTTATTGCTCACGAAATGAGATGAAAGGAGATCAAAGGCCCAAATAAGAAAGGCCCTATCCATTAAACAAGCTGGACCTTGAGACCGGACGCTTCCCATTCAAATTTCAAATTATTACTAACATTTAATGTACCCATACCAACAATCGTATAATCAAATCGATATAAAAGGATAACTCTACCAAATTTGACAGTTTTACCTGTTCATTTGAAATTCGAGCGCCTTCTAAACTTTTTGATCTTTCTCTGCAAATCGTCACAAATGGCTTCCCACAACTCTGAACAAAGTTCCCCCATACTCGTAACACCAATCACAGTGGTTCCACCAAACCCCAACCCTAATGAAGGAACTACAAGCGCGAATCCCAAGACAAAAACTTCAAAAACCCCCTCTGAATACTACAGGAGTACGGATCGCTTTCTACATCGCACGCCAACACTCCTTCTATCATAACCGAGGTTTGAACTAAAGAGGTTCGATCTCGGTTCCACATTCCGATACCACGCGATCGGGGTACCCTGATGCCCCGTGAAAAGATGTACCAACGACACAAGGGTTGGATGGTAGTCCTGGTGACCTTCTTTGGAAAAGGGGTTCGCTTTTCCCTACACATCTTTATAGTGACCCTCTTTGGGGTTTACGGGTGTGGGGTTTTCAAACCGGTGCCAAACTCCTACATTCACATTCGGCCTTCGTGGCCTTACGCCATGAATTGGGCGTCGAGCCTTCCACGGACTTCTTCTTCACTTTATCATAAAATAGTACAATCCGAGGAGAAGGGGTTCAAGGCCCTTAGCAAGCATTCTCCAAGTCTGGAGAAAAATTCGATAGACGTTCACTGGTGAACACCCTTGAGCAATAGGGGATGGCACAAGAAATGGTTCTTCGTCAAAGGCCACGAGATTTCTTCCTTCTTAGAATCTGGCAAACTAACGAAAAGATATCTGCGACTTGAGAGACATTTCAAGAAGAGCGGAAGTGGAAATGATGGAACTATTCGACAACTTCCCTAAGGAAGAGTGGAAATACGGACTCCTCTCGAAGCAGGCATGGTTGTATGACCATAAGTGTAAGTAACAGCTCATTTCACATATATATATATTTTTGAAAATATTGTATGATACATAATTTTAACATAGAATTGTTTGATTTATGCAGTATCTTTGATCAGACCGAGCTCCTTAGAAATAAAGGAGTTCGAAGATTTTTTGTCCGGGAAGTCTTCGGAAGCGACTGAGACTATACCAACTGAAGCTACTCCCGAGGTCGAACCAACCCCAGAAATTCATACGGATGAATTTCAAATGCGAAAGCAAGCGGTCAAGAGGTTCTCATACCGGAAGAGACCCTTCATCCTCGATGCGAGAGAGAGCTACCGGAAAACCCGTGTCGACCCCTCTTGTCACCCCTCCCGAATCCACACCAGAAATAGAACCAACCCCCAGAACCATTCCTCGACCAGGCGGTTTACTTGATCGCCCTGATCGAAGAAATATACTTCGGACCAAAAAATTAAAAACAAAAATAACCCCTCTAACTGTCGAAGAGCTCAGGGTTCCTCAGTCTTCGGTCATCCCATCCTTCGTGCCCCCTGTAGAAATACAGATTGAAGAGGACGGTGACCAGGACGAAGGGATTCCGACGCTATCCAGGAAGAGGAAATGCACTCCTGATAGCCATCCGAGTTTCGCTTCTGCTTCAACACCCAAAGGACCCACCCCAAATAAATCTCCCATAACTGAAACCATACATACAGACCCTATCCCTCCCGAACAGCCCACTCTCTCTCCTGAAAGGCCGAGACCCTCCCCCGAACGACCCGGTCCCTCAGGTCAGAGTTACCATGCCGAGGTCAGGGATCTCCGACCACGTGGCCCGTGTTCAACGCCAACTTCCCTTCGACCTCTTGAGCTTTACGTTGAACAATCGACGACCACCGGTTCAGTGATCATACGGACGGAAATCTTCTCGATGAGGGATGAGCTATTTTGCTAAGGTAAATAACAATTTTCTTTTCCTCTATATCTCTGCTTTTCCTTTGAATATTTGGACATTTGACTTGAATATTTTGAAAATATGCGAAGTTAATCTTTTTGTCTTGAGACGGCGTCAAAGAGAGACACATAAATGGAGAGGTCGAGGAAGATTTCATGAGACAAGAGATAAATATGTTGAAATCGACCTTGGACCGAGAGAGAGCGGCCGTGAAGATGCTTTTCATACCATCAACGGTCTTGAAATAGAATTAGATCGGGCTAGGATGGATTTGAAGACATCGATGGCGAATTAAGAACCCACGAGGATGGGTTGGGTGCGTCAAAAGCCACCCAACAAACTCGATCGACACGAGCGCTTGGTTTAGTTGAAGAAAACTTACTCTGAAGGCAAAAAATGAGGAGTTTTCTTCACCAACCGAAGCTTAATGTCACTGACTTGGTGAGGTTTGAGAGCGAAGAAGGCTCAAGACGAAGCACGAAGGCATAAAATGGCTATTAGGTTTGTAATATTCATGTCTTGTGATCAAATTGCATAAATAAAGCGCTTGAGCGTGTAAAATCGAGTTTAAAAATTTACAAACCATATACCCGATCATCCTTTATGCATAATTATTAATTAAACGAAAAGATAAAGAATAAAATCATACCCTTGAAGATCGAGCTTCCTCAGGTACAAGTTCACCTCCAAATCCTTTCGCGTTCAACTTGAATCCACCGGGTTTGGTTCCTTCCTTTGATCAACGTTAGCCACCCATGTGTTTGGCCTCTAGAGGTGATCCACCAAGGAAGAATAAAATTCAAGAAGATGGGTGTTATGGCTAACCCTAGTTTTCTATCTCTATAGAAAAGGCATACTCCCAACAACTTGGAATTATTACGTATGTTGAAAAATCAACAACCCATACCATCCATAATAAGACTCCTCTTATTTATAGATGTGGGCAACCCACCTTAACAATTAAGGAATTGGGTTTTATTTAATTAATTAAATTCTTTTAATTAATTTAACCTCCTAATCTTATTAGGAATAAATGAGAGTACTTATATTAAATTAATTCCTAAACTCTTTTAGAAATTAAAATAATAATAATTGTAATAATATTAATAAGACTCTCTTATTAATTTATATTTAATATTTCTAAAATATTAAATAATAAATATTAAGCTATTTAATTTATTCTATCACCATAGATTAAATTAAATATACATAACATATTATTACGATTATGCCATTAACTTCTTAAATAATTATTCTTCCTTTTATGGTGTGACCCTTTAGGTTCTCCATATTAAACCGGGTTGTGAATAAATCAATTAGAACAATTCTAATCTTATTTAAATAAATAAATTAAACAATTAATTTATTTAAATAATATTTATTCTACAATAGGGATAAGCCTCCCTAGCGATCAACGACTTTCCGGATAATATAGATTTCAACATTAATCATAAAAGAACCTTTGAGTAAATAGTTACAGTCTAATTCAATCCTTCCACCATACATGTCCCAATTAAATATAAGACATGGAATTATTATCAAGTCTTATTTTATTTAATTATATGTATTTCGATCCTTAAATGCAACTCCAAATAATGCAAATTAGAAACTCCTTTCTAATTTCATTCTGCATTAACCAGACTACTCTTTGGTTGTCATTTATCGAATCACATAGGACATTTCTCTTCTTTTATTAGAAGTGGTAGATTCTTTATTGATCATACATTATCTCCATGTACAACTTATTATACCCAAGTGTGAGACCCCAGATTTTATCAATAAAGATTTAAATTTTGTCGAAATAATTTTTAATATTATGGTGTGAATTTGAGATAATATTATAGTTGTGGGTAGTATTTATAAATTTTGCAAAGTATGCAAGTGGTTATATTATATTCGATTGGTGGGGAATATTCGGTTTAGCGGGGAATATTAAATACAACGGCTCAATCATTGGTGGACCCCACAATGCGAAATTATTGTCGGATTGAGTAAACGACAAAAATATTTTATTGAAATAACGGCGGAAGTTTTACCGTGTAGTTCTTGTTGAACTACTCGGTAGTAGTAAAGTATGCAAAGATACGTGTGGTTGCATAGTAGCACCAGCGGTATTGATTATTGATGCTTATGTGAAAGTCACTCAGGTTTGATTCCATTGTTATTAGATTAATAATATGAATTATTATAATGATAATGACGTTTTGTTTTATTAAGTATTATTAACGTAATAAAATGCGAAACATCTTTTATATAAAATAGAATACTTTATTAAAGTTATTCTATAAATAGAATATATTATATTTTATTATGCATAGTGTTGCATAGTGTTTTTGCATAGTATTGCATAGTGTTTGCATAGTAAAATATTTTTATATAAATAGAATATATTATATTTTATTTAAAAGATTTTCTTTAAATATGGACCGTCGATTAAAGTAAATCAATGCAGATAGTTCATGGATTAGTTCTTATGCATTCCATTTTCCTATAAATAGAAGCTCATTCCTTCATTATTTTCTTTACGAATTCATTGAAACTCTAGAGAGAAATTATAGAGAGAAGCTATAGAGAAAATTATAGAAAGAAGAAGAGTATTCTGCTACTTCACTACTTCTATATTCGGTTCTTTTTACGGTAGTGGGTGTTATTCTTTCTTCTTGAAGAGAACTTACATTATTCCATTCATTATTATTACATTGGAATAACTTTGTAAAAGTGGCATACCCTATATATAACTTTTATACGCGCATACCCTATACTTGGTGAAATCCTTATGTTATTCCATTGCTTATTATTACATTGGAATAACTTTTGTATAATGGTTTACCCTATACTTGGTGACATTCTTCTATTATTACATTTGGAACATCACATGCATGTGTTTTACGGACTGGTTCCGCTTTTATTATTCTGTTAGAACATCGTGTGCATGTGTTTTACACCGGACACAGTTCCGTCTTTATCATTACATTGGAATATCCTATCGTGTGTTTTACACGGATCCGGTTCCATCTTTATTATTCTGTTGGAACATCCTGCTTAAATTGTGAATTTCACACGACTGGTTCCGATTATTATTATTACATTGGAATAACTTTTGTCTACATCAATCACCGCATGCATAGTGATTTCTTTTGTTATTCCATTCTTTATTATACCCAGTTGGTTAAAACTTTGACTTCTATACTCCATGAAATTAGTAGAATATCCTTGATATTTGCGTTTCATCCAGTATCTTCTCATGGAAATATTCTTCCGATCATTCTTGAATTTTACTCTCTGAAACAAAGATTATGTTGACAATTTGGGCGTTAATAATTCATGGATTAAATAATTCTTGAATTTGTTTTATTGAATTATTATGTCATTGTCATCATCCTCATGTTATATTATGTTATCTTTGGCTTACGTGCGTAGATGAACTTAGTATGATTATGACCGAGGATCAATCGGTATAATCATGACTTGATATAAATGATGTGACAAAAGTTCTCGATGGCACAGAATGCGATGATGGATAGTTTTGGTATGATTATGACCAGGGGTGATTCGGTATAGTCATGACCATTGATAACTTGATGAAAATCCTTGACCGTGGTGCGAGGATGATTAGATGTGGTGGTTTATTTATTAAGTTTGAGTCTCAAATGATAAAAATTGATAAAAACCTTTTAAAACCTAAAAGATAGTAGATTTTATTCTCTACTTGACTCTTTTAATGGATTGCATATTCCTACTGCGCTTAAACTGGTTTGTCTTATTGTATTTTATCGGTTTAACACTGTTGAAGGCTAATGATAATTTATTCGCATTATCTTAGTCATAATATTTCTTCTTGGGCTAGTTGAGCTCACCCTTTCTTTCACCGTTCTCTTGAAAAATGAGAACATAAATTTGGACGAGTCGGGGAGCGGAGTAATGGTCCGTAGGATAGCATTAGTAGTCCTCACTATTATGTGAAATAGTGTGATAATAGTTGTAATGAGGACTCCTTTTGAGTTTGTATAATATCTAGTAGACAATATTTGTATTCAAACTCACGGTTTATGTCGTATTGTA
Organism: Panax quinquefolius; assembly: GCA_020205615.1. Lineage (NCBI taxonomy): Eukaryota > Viridiplantae > Streptophyta > Magnoliopsida > Apiales > Araliaceae > Panax > Panax quinquefolius. The sequence continues at coordinate 17,544,204 of CM035163.1, forward strand.
CCACAGCGTTATATTAGTAAGTTGTATTTGAATTTATGTACCATGTAAGTGGCGACCCAAGATGGGTGGCGTATACCTAATTTTGGGGGCGTCACAATTGTTATCGAGCCATAAGTGTGAAGAGCCCCGCCTCTCATTTGGTGACTTCTGTTGATGGGGAATGCAAAGCCGGACTCTCCGTAGGGGGCCTGCCCTCTTCTATAAATGGTAAGTGATAGTACCAATGTGAGGTCTTGACACAAGTTGGTGTCCAGTCAGTCACAACAGTATCGAGCTTAGGATATGATCCCCAGCTAAGATGTGAGATAAGAACTAGGAGGAGAGAGACGGGAATTCCTTCGCTAGTATGACCTACCTAAATTTATTTGGTATTTAATTGGTCGGTCAGAGTATAGGGATAATATGTGATATGTTAATTAACCCTTGTTTTGTGACAGTGTTTGAGAATGGCATCTGAAAATGTTGAGATAAGCAATGAAGCACATGAGAGTGTTGATTCAAATTTCAAACAAAAGGTAACGACCAACAATACGATAATAATCATATCGGTGCAATCAGCTATCGTAACAATGATAAACCATCGTGGGGGAAATTATCATGCCAAGAATGGTAACCACTTCGGTGGTAATCATGACAAAGATAATAGAAATGGAAATTGCAAGAAGAGAAGGTCATTTAGGCCAATTTTGTTGTGCACTAAAGTCAAGTCTAGCTGGGACGGTGGCACCAAAGGTGGATATGGACAAAACAAAGTCATTGGTTTTAGGAAGCGCATTTTTCATGACTTCTCAAAAAGCGAGTAAACCGAACAAAGTTAGCGCGGGTTAGTTAATTATAAATTATGAAGTCTATACCTTATTAGATACCGGTTCTACCCATTCTTTTATCTCTCTTGCTTGCGTTCAACGTTTAAATTTGACTCCGGAGAAATTAGACTTTGATTTATCTATTGAAACTTCGTTGGGAGAAACCTTCGTTACCTCCACTGTTTATTAATCTTGTTGTTTCAAATAAACACTTTCACGTTACCTGTCTATCTTATCTCTTTGAAAATACTTGCCTTTGAGGTAATTTTTGAAAACGATTGATTAACTACTCATTATTCTTTTTGTAAGGTTGTTAGCTTTCATATTCCTAACCAACCTGTTATACGAATTCAAAGTAACCAAATCCTAAAGTTAATCACTGTTATATCAAGTCATAAGTAAAGAGCCCGATCCTTTCGTTGTTGACTTCCTTGTGTGGAATGCACCGAAGCCAGACTTTCTGTAGGTGACGTCGTGACTGAAGATGGCAAGTTAATAGGTATCATTGTGAGGTGCTATCCAGGTTAAGGGATAGAAGTCACAGTTGGTATTAATGTGATGTACTATCCAAGTCTTGGACGAGAGTAATGTGATTTTGAATGATATTTCTATCATTAATAAATTTCTTGGCGTATTCTTGAAGACTTCTAGCCTACCCTAGAGCGTGAAATCGAATTTTGTATTAACCCAAAGACAAAAACCCATTTCTTAAACCCTCAAATATTTCTTCAACTAAAAGGATCTGCATTTACGTGGATTATGATGAAAGTCATAATAAAAGTATAGAACTAATAAAAATCATGGGTATATGAAGTATTAGTAAGTTTTATGATGAGTTATGTTGGTTAGTATGTGAAAACATGAAAGTTTCTTAGAAATCACAAAGAGTTGAAAATCAGATTTTAGTGAAAAACGTAACATGAAATTCAATTGACCATATCTCCTGTTATATGTTGAATTTTTGAATGTGGTCAAGTCCTAGAGTTAGATCTATGAGTTACCTAACTAATCCAAGTGGAATTACTGGAAAAGGTGTTGTAGATTTTTGTGTGGACTGATTTTAGCAAAGGAGTGCAAAGCTGCAAAAACCGAAAAAGCTTCTGCCATGATTTTAGAGAGGCTGTTTCGGCCACTTAAATTATGAGAAAAATTCTGGCCTTTTGGGACATAAAAGTATATGGTATAAAGTATCTCCTGTCCAAAAATGAGCTCATTCTGACTTAAAATGAGCAAGTTATGACTCTTTCAATATTTAGGTTTTTTCGGATGAAAAATCGCTATAACCGAAGTTCTATAACTCCGATGACCATGAAATTTAAACTAGAAGCTCACGTTAACATGTGTAAGGTCCTGCCAAATTTGGGAATTTTGGAGTTAAACTTGAGGTAGCTAATTTCTTAAGGAATTAATTAGAAATTGATTTTTGAAAAATAGTAAATGAATTTTAAAATTCCGAAAAATATATTTTCATTATGGGACTATATTATGCTAAATCCCAGAAAAGAAATATTTTTGGGACTGATTTGGTATTTTTCATGAAAATAGTTTAATTCTGAACATATGAGTTAAATATGTTATGTGAAGTAACAAAGTTGAAAATAGGATATTATGGCTAGAGAATCCTATATAGAGTATATGCATATTTTTGAGAGATTTGATAATTGGTGATGATATCTTATGAGTATGGCATTTTTGAATGATTAAATGCATTATATGGTAAAACGTAAACAATTAAGAAAAATTATTTATAAATTTAAGAAATGATTAAAATATTGTTATAATATTAATGATATTAGATTATGAGATTATTAAGTGATTGATAACATGGGGATATTCTTGAATCCTGGATAAATTATATTATAAATGTTTAATATTTATCCTTTATCTCATTTGATTGATTCTTTATATCATTATCCTCATGCTTATATTATGTTGAAAGTCATCTGTGGCCTGTAGTGCATAGATGGACTTGGTATGATTATGACCAGGGATTGTTCGGTATAATCATAACCGTAATTGAAAACACAATTATCTTTGGCCGTAGTGCATGAATAATTTGTGGTCGTGATACTTAATGAATACACAATTATCTTTGGTAGTAGTGTAGATAATTTGTGGTCGTGATACTAATGAATACACAATTATCTTTGGTAGTAGTGCATGGATAATTTGTGGTCGTGATACTAATGAATATCCTTAGCACAGAGAGTGCGGGGATGATTCGACGATGTGGATTAATTATTGAAATTTGAGTCTCAAAGATGAAATATTAATTCATGGATGTGTTCAAAGTCATCTCGTAACTTACGTGCATAGATGGACTTGGTATGATTATGACCGAGGACCATTCTAAGTATAATCATAACAGTAATTGAAAACACAATTATCTTTGGTAGTAGTGCATGGATAATTTGTGGTCGTGATACTAATGAATATCCTTAGCCTGTAGTGCAGGGATGATTCGACGATGTGGATTAATTATTGAGCTGAGTCTCAGCAATGAAATATTAATTCATGGATGTGTTCAAAGTCATCTGTGGCTTACGTGCATAGATGGACTTGGTATGATTATGACCGAGATCATTCGGTATAATCATAATCAGTAATTGAAAACACAATTATCTTTAGTAGTAGTGCATGGATAATTTGTGGTCGTGATACTAATGAATACTCGTTTATCTTTTGCCGTAGTGCATGGATAATTTGTGGTCGTGATACTAATGAATATCCTTGGCCTGTAGTGCAGGGATGATTCGATGATATGGATTAATTATTGAAATGAGTCTCGTGATGAATGAAATATTAATTCATTGATGTGGTAAAAGTCATCTTTGGTAGTAGTGCCTTGATAGACTTGGTATGATTATGACCACGGATTATTCGGTATAATCATGACCGTAATTGAAAACACTGAATATCCTTAGCCAAGAAGTGCATGAATAATAATCATGGTTGTGATACTATTAAAATTTGAGTCTCAAAGATTATTGGTTTTATAGTTGTATATCTTTGGCCCAGTAGTGCAAAGATGAATTGTTAATGAATAGCTTTGGCGGATTTCAAAGATGAATTTAATATTTTTAAGCGATAAAGGTATTCAAGGTATCCTCATCTCTTTATCATACCAGTATCGTACTTCTAATTTCGAGGGCGAAATTCCATAAGGAGGGGAGATTGTGAGACCCAGTTTTTATCAATAAAGATTTAAATTTTGTCGAAATAATTTTTAATATTATGGTGTGAATTTGAGATAATATTATAGTTGTGGGTAGTATTTATAAATTTTGCAAAGTATGCAAGTGGTTATATTATATTCGAATATTCGGTTTAGGGAAATATTAGTACAACGGCTCTCAATCATTGGTGGACCCCATAACGTAATTATTGTTTGGATTGAGAAAACGCGACAAAAATATTTTATTGAAATAACGGCGGAAGTTTTACCGGTAATTCTCTTGTTGAACTACTTTCGGTAGTAAAAAAATACGATGTCGTGTGGTTGCATAGTAGCACACCGTATTGATTATTGATGCTTATGTGAGAAGTCACTTTCGGTTTGATTCCATTATTGTCGATTAATAATAATATGAATTATTATAGCGATAATGACGTTTTGTTTTATTCAGTATTATTAACGTAATAAAATGCGAAACATCTTTTATATAAAATAGAATACTTTATTAAAGTTATTACATAAATAGAATATATTATATTTTATTATGCGTATAGTGTTGCATAGTGTTTTGCATAGTATTGCATAGTGTTTGCATAGTAAAATGTTTTTATATAAATAGAATATATTATATTTTATTTAAAAGATTTTTCTTTAAATATGGACCGTCGATTAAAAGTAAATCAATCTGACCGTTCATGGATTAGTTACTTATGCATTCCATTTTCCTATAAATAGAAGCTCATTCCTTCATTTTTTTCTTACTTAATTCATTAAAACTCTGAGAGAAAATTATAGAGAGAAGCTATAGAGAAAAATTATAGAAAGAAGAAGAGTATTCTCGCTACTTCACTACTTCTATATTCAGGTTCTTTTTACGGTGAGGGTGTTATTCTTTCTTCTTGAAGAGAACTTCATTATTCCATTCATTATTATTCTGTTGGAATAACTTTGTAAAAAGTGGCATACCTATACATAACTTTTGTGTCTGCCAGATACCCTATACTTGGTGAAATCCTTATGTTATTCCATTGCTTTATTATTACATTGGAATAACTTTGTATACGTGGTTTACCCTATACTTGGTGACATTCTTCTATTATTACATTGGAACATCCTCGTCTGCATGTGTTTTACAATCGGACTGGTTCCGCTTTTTATTATTACATTGGAACATCGTGTATGCATGTGTTTTACACCGGACTGGTTCCGTCTTTATCATTCTGTTGGAATATCCTATCTCGTGTGTTTTACACCGGATCTGGTTCCATCTTTATTATTCTGTTGGAACATCCTGCTTGGTGTGAATTTCACGACTGGTTCCGATTATTATTATTACATTGGAATAACTTTCTACATGCAATCTGCATGCATGGTGATTTCTTTTGTTATTCCATTCTTTATTATACCCAAATGGTTAAAACTTTGACTTCTATACTCCATGAAATTAGTAGAATATCCTTGATATTTGCGTTTCATCCATATCTTCTCATGGAAATATTCTTCCGATCATTCTTGAATTTTACTCTCTGAAAGCAATATTATGTTGACAATTTGGACGTTAATAATTCATGGATTAAATAATTCTTGAATTTGTTTTATTGAATTATTATGTCATTGTCATCATCCTCATGTTATATTATGTTATCTTTGGGCTTACGTGCATAGATGAACTTAGTATGATTATGACCGGGGATCAATCGGTATAATCACGACTTGATATAAATGATGTGACAAAAGTTCTCGATGGCACATGTAATGCGATGATGGATAGTTTTTGGTATGATTATGACCGGGGGTGATTCGGTATAGTCATGACCATTGATAACTTGATGAAAATCCTTGGCCAAGTAGATGCGGGGATGATTAGATGTGGTGGTTTATTTATTAAAGTTGAGTCTCAAATGATAAAAATTGATAAAACCTTTTAAAACCTAAAAGATAGTAGATTTTATTCTCTACTTGACTCTTTTAATGGATTGCATATTCATTGCGAGTTAAAACTGGTTGTCTATTGTATTTTATCGGTTTAACAACTTTGTTGAAGGCTAATGATAATTTATTCTGCATTATCTTAGTCATAATATTTCTTCTTCGGGCTAGTTGAGCTCACCCTTTTCTTCAATGTTCTCTTGAGAAATGAGAACATAAATTTGAGACGAGTCGGGGAGCGGAGTAATGGTCCAGAGGATAGCATTAGTAGTCCTCACTATTACGTGAAATAGTGTGATAATAGTTGTAATGAGGACTCCTTTTGAGTTTGTATAATATCTAGTAGACAATATTTGTATTCAAACTCACGCTTTATGTCGTATTATTACCATACAGCAGTTATATTAGTAAGTTGTATTTGAATTTATGTACCATGTAAGTGGCGACCCAAGATGGGTGGCGTATACCTAATTTTGGGGCGTCACAAAGCATACCCTTGATATACCCTAAGGGTCTTAAGGAATAAGTCAAAGTATAACTCATCATACACAAGATACTATGATGATCTCAAGTCCAAGGATCACTTGTACTACTATCACTACAGAATTCCTATTGACAGTAAATAAAACTCCATTAGGTATTCCTTAGCGAGCCACGTTCAAAGAACTTATTCTCTAATAAGCACCTACATACTTGCTTTAGTGTCTCCACAAAATGATCATGAGATCAATCATCCTCATCCAATGAAAGCAAACAACGTATGTACCAATCTATCCGGATTCACTAATCCCCAATTTAGTAATCCAACAATTGGGAACTATTTTAGTTTTAAGCTTTCAAAGAATTTAGATCTCATTAGAATGATCATCATCATTATTCTAAAAGCATTGCTTAAAACTATGGGTTTATCACATATTATAAAAGCGACATCATGTAGATAATTAAAAGCCTTTAATAAATTAATACTTTTTATTAATAAATGAATAAGATTATTACAAAGTATATGCTTTATCATCAAACATGATTGGCTTGTGTGCATACTACTTTTCAATCTCCCACTTGCACTAAAGCCAATCGTCATGGTATCTTATACTTCTTCTTCTAAGTGGCGATTATCCTGTTTGTTGGATAAGCTTTAGTTAATGGATATGTAATGTTGTTCATGAGATTCCACTATCTCTATAGTGATTTCCCATCTTTCAATGATTCTAATAATCAAATGAAAGTGCCACAACACATGTTTAGATCCAAGATGAGACTTAGGAACTATTCCTAGTTACGTAATGAACTTTTAATCCAAACAATCAACTTGCGACTTCATTTATATTTATAGCTATTTACTTTGTCTTTATCACTAAACCAAACAACTCTTTCTTTGTTTGGAACCTTTCCAATTCAACGCACCACTGTTCAAGGTAACACTTTACCTTAAAGTGGATTTTCTGTCGTCTTGAGTGCATTTGAAAAACTTGAGTGCATTAAGCCCTCTAGTTTTAATTAAGACCCACCATGTTTGCTCACATCCTTGAGTCTTGGGTTAAGAACTTTAAGATGTTTTTCACCGTCTTTACGGTGATCTTCTCCGAATATGATGACCGATCGACATCGGGTCTCGTATATTTCATTGCATACATGATAATTCTTTCATGTGATCTCTCTTTTTGGAGTCTTTGGGGACTATTAAGAGATACACTCCATAGCTCATCGACATGAGACATCTCTTGGAGTTTGCCATGCTAAACGACTTTAGCATCAAATGAATATACGTTCCTTGGGTTAAGTTGAGCATCCTTTTAAATCTATCTATATAGATTTATATCCCCAATTAAGATACTCTTCCCAAACCATTCATGGAGGAATGTTTAGACAACTTTATCATTACTGATTGTAGCATTGGTATGTCATTCCTTATCCGTAGTATATCAACATGTAGTACTAGGAATGTCACGATGCTCCCACTGACCCTTTTGTACACACTAGAAGTCTTACCTCATCGAATGTAACTCTGGATCATCATCATTTATGATGCGTACCTCATCATCATCATCCATGATGAATCCATACCTCGTAGGTATCTTGGTACTATTCGGTTATGATTGATTTGTGGTACAATAGAATTACATCTACGAGTTCCTCTAATTTGACTTATAGTGTTTTGTGGTTCTTGAACTCTTCAAGATCTATTATCCTCCCACTAGCCCTTTCATGATAAACACCTTTATCTTAGAAGGCGCCGTTTTTCTCAAACACCTTTTGCTAAGTAGAATTATAGAACAAATACCCTAAACTTACTTTAGGATGTCCCACAAATCGACACTTATAAAATCTTGTCCCAAGCTTATCCTTTGAAACCTTTTCACATAATTTGGACAACCCCTTATCTTAACATACTTAAGATTAGGAATCCTCCCGTCCATAACTTTTATGGAGTCTTGGGGTAGGATTTTGAGGTTACCATTTTAAATAGATATCAACCATTTCTAGGACATGACCTGAAGGATCTTTGGAATGTCGGTAAAATCATTATGGACCGCACCATGTCCAACAAGGTACGATTTTTTCATTCAGATACATCAATCATTTATTACGTATCATGAGGTGTCCATTATGAGAAAAACCATTTGAGATGATCTTGAAACTTATTGCACAAGTATTTATTCCTTGATCTAATCAAAGAGTCTTAATACTTTGCAAATTTGTTTCACTTCTGAATTCTTTGAACCTTTCAAATAATTCACACTTGTATTTCAATAAATACATACATTCAACTCTTTGAATAATCATCTCCTTTTCTTATACTAGTTTGTTCAATTTTTCAAAATTATTTTCACGTAAGTCAAGTATATAAAATTTATTAAGTAATATTCCAGTTCTATACAAAACATTATTATTATAAATAGAACAACAATTGTTCTTAATTATAATACCAAAGATTTCATTGTCCAACAATAAAATGGAAATAATATTTTAACAAGAAGCTGGAATACAATAACAACTTATTGACTTAATAGATTTGCCGTAGGCATTGCTAAACTATAAGTTTCTATAGCTAATGCAGCAACCTTTGCTTCATTTTTTCCACACATAGGATTACTTATATTTGTTTAGCTTTCTATTACTGTTTGGTCCTTCATAAATCTATATTTATGATAACCAAAGTCGGTATCCAATACCCAAGTAGAACCTTGACTTAAAGAAAATTTATTTTAAATTATGAACAAAATTGTATTATAACAAAAACTTCACTAAGCTTCTTTGGTTAGCCTTTTGCAAGATGCTTCTTGCAGTTTTTTCCAGTGTCGGGGTTATAGCGATGGAAGCAAACTCCTTTCTTTATCCATATCGATTTTGTTCTTATTATCCTTTGTTTACGCTTTTCATTTACCTTCTTTGAATCGTTCTTCTTTTGAAAAGATCCTTTGGCCCCTACCAAGAAGACATGGTCTTTCTTGGTTGAAAGTGACTCTCATCATTTTTCAACATGTTAAGCAAATCAAAAGCGTGATATCTAGCTTGTTCATATGAAAAATTCACAACAATTGTGAAAGAAGTCCCGGGAGTGAGTGCAAGATCAAATCTTGGCTCAACTCTCCATCCACGACAAAACTTCGTTGTCTAATTGATCAATCAAATTGATAATGTTAAGGACTTTTTATGCATCTTATAGTGCCATTGGCCATTCTAGATCGGAAGAGCTCCTTAGATATCGATATCTATCGGTCCTACTTTCCTCACCATCAACTACTTGATGTGCGGGAATATAATAAAAGCATCCATAGTTTCATCTTGTGTTTGAAGCTCGTTACTCATGGATGCGAGCATGATGCATTGAGCCAATTGTGCATCATCTTGCCACTTTCTTAAAGTAGCAATTTCTTCCTCAAAGGCATTATGCGCAACCATTGCAGGATAATAGGCGTATTAAGGACATAAGATAGCTTTTCACCATGAGAACTATTCTCAAATTCCTTAACCAATCATTTAATTCGGTTTGATTAATTTAAGCATCTAATATGCTTCGCGATGATAGTAATTTAGACATTGTAAAATTACGTAAATGAATTTGTAATTAACAACATTTTAACATACATTCTTTTATTAATTACCAAAATAAATTAGGTCTTGTTTTAAATTGGTATCTCCCACTATTTTCTTCAAACTATATTACCTCACTTATATAGTTCAAGAAAATCTAATTAAAGATTTGCTTTAGTGAGAATAAGGATCCCATTTCAAATGTATATAGCCTTGTGGTGACACAACAAACTATATATAAATAAATAGGTAGACAACTTTTGTCAATTACATCAACTATGCAACTCCTTGTATTTTGCCTCTTAGATTATTTTGATCAAGTGGTGTAACATCCGAATCAAAAATTATCCAAGTTAAGTCCAACCTAGCACTCCATATATTCAAAAAAGAAAAATATCATCCTTGTGGTGACACAACAAAATAATATTGTTCAATTTTCTTTATAAACATCAAATGTGATAAATTAACATCTTAAATACTTAATACTTGCCTTGTGGTGACACAACAAACTCATATTAAATATTTAATACTCTATTAATTTTATCATGCTAGAAAGCGCGACGTTCGATATTCCAAATATCTTTGAACGCTTAGGACTTAATATAAAAAATTGAGGGTTTTATTAATTTGTCTCATCTTGTTTAGCGCATGCATATATATATATAAATAAATATAAACGTCATATTAATGAACATGCGAAATGTTTTTGCATAATATATAATATATATAGTATAAGCATGCACATATAGAATACTATATTCTACCCGGATTGATTATGGACTTTTATTCTAGTTTGGTTCACTAGAGCCACCAAGTGAACCAAAAGGTCAAACCCTAGAGGTGCAAGAAATAATATTTAAATATAACTATTACATTTAAACTTCGGGCTTCATTACAAAATCGGGTCTTGGCAAGCTCTTTTAGCTTCTTGATCTCCAATTTTTCAAAATAATTCTAACTATTCCTATTACAAAACTATTTAAAATAAATAGAAACCTTGATCGTGATCGAGGGAAATACATAGGAGGAGATAGAATTTACATTAAGAAAAATTAGAGAAGGCGAGGTACTGAACCCCATTTAATAAAACCCATACATTCATGCATCCAACTAAAATAAAAATCCAATCGCATTGGTCAATAGTCCATTAATCAATCCCATTTATTATCATACACATCACCATATGCATCAATAAATAACATTCATCTCATGAATAATAAACATTTAATATATATATTGATATCATTTAATGGGCAAATTTAGTTAGTATAAAATCTAATTTTGAATCAAAATAAACTCCTTTATTTTAATCCAAATTTAAATCAAAATAAAACTATTTTATTTTAATTTATCTAATTTTGAATAAAATAAACTATTTTATTTTAATCAAAATTTTAATCAAAATAAACTCCTTTATTTTAATTAATTATGGAATCGAATTCCATATATATATATATATATATATATAAATCTTTAATTAAAGGAAACACGGATTATATTTCCTATTCACAAATAAACTCCTTTATTTTGAATAATATGAAATCTTATTTCATATTTAAATAAACTTCTTTATTTAAGGAAATATGGATTTTCTTTCCTATTCACAAATAAACTCTTTTATTTTGAATAATATGAAATCTATTTCATATCTAAATAAACTCCTTTATTTAAGGAAACATGGATTTACTTTCCTATTCACAAATAAACTCATTTATTTTAGAAAAAATAAAATCCAATTTCAACTCCAATTAGTTATCATGGAATCCAATTCCAACTCTAATTAGTTAGCATGAAATTCTAATTTTAAAATTAAAATAAACTACTTTTTTTAATATTAAAATAAACCTTTTATTTTAAGATTAAAATAAAACTTTTATTTTAATTATAAAATTATTAAAATATATATATATATATATATATATAAATATATATATAATATTTCTAAATATATATATTTTATATATATAATATAAATTACGTTATATATATATATATATATATATATATATATATATATAAATTACGCTATATATATATATATATATGAATCCGCTTCACACTTTAATTTGCATGTAATCCGGTTTGTATATGTCTTTGCTTGAAATCATATATCAAAAAAAAAAAAATTCCTGTTAACTCATGAAACAAGTCATTCACGTGGCCAAACCAATATCATGATTCCTTTAAAAAATTCCGTGCAGCATGTTAACTAATCTTATTCTTGCTAATTTTTAACAGGAAACATGATGCTGACTCACGGAACTCAACCGTGCACATGCTGCCAAATTTTGACCGAATGCATCGCTTCCCAAAAATGGTTCCTGCCGATTTTTTTTATTTTATTTATTTTTTTTAAAACAGTTTGGACGTTTTTTTTTTTTAATAAATTTTATACAATAAAATTATGCCCAATTAAATTGTTCTAAACACATATCAATATAATATCAAATTAAAACAATTAATAATTCGCATAAAGGTTTGGCTCTGATGCCACTGTTAGGTTTGTAATATTCATGTGCGCAATCAAATTGCATAAATAAAGCGCGGAAGCGTGTAAAATCAGAGTTTAAAAAATTTACAAACCATATACCCGGATCATCCTTTATGCATAATTATTAATTAAACGAAAAGATAAAGAATAAAATCATACCCTTGAAGATCGAGCTTCCTCAGGTACAAGTTCACCTCCAAATCCTTTCACGTTCAACTTGAATCCACCGGTTTGGTTCCTTCCTTTGATCAACGTTAGCCACCCATGTGTTTGGCCTCTAGAGGTGATCCCCAAGGAAGAATAAAATTCAAGAAGATGGGTGTTATGGCTAAACCCTAGTTTTCTATCTCTATAGAAAAGGCATACTCCCAACAACTTTGAATTATTACGTATGTTGAAAAATCAACAACCCATATACCATCCATAATAAGACTCCTCTTATTTATAGATGTGGGCAACCCACCTTAACAATTAAGGAATTGGGTTTTATTTAATTAATTAAATTCTTTAATTAATTTAACCTCCTAATCTTATTAGAAATAAATGAGAGTACTTATATTAAATTAATTCCTAAACTCTTTTAGAAATTAAAATAATAATAATTGTAATAATATTAATAAGACTCCTCTTATTAATTTATATTTAATATTTCTAAAATATTAAATAATAAATATTAAGCTATTTAATTTATTCTATCACCATAGATTAAATTAAATATACATAACATATTATTACGATTATGCCATTAACTTCTTAAATAATTATTCTTCCTTTTATGGTGTGACCCTTTAGGTTCTCCATATTAAACCTAGGTTATGTGAATAAATCAATTAGAACAATTCTAATCTTATTTAAATAAATAAATTAAACAATTAATTTATTTAAATAAATAATATTTATTCTACAATAGGGATAAGCCTCCTAGCGATCAAAACGACTTTCCGGATAATATAGATTTCAACATTAATCATAAAAGAACCTTTGAGTAAATAGTTACTTGACAATTCAATCCTTCCACCAAACAATGTCCCAATTAAATATAAGACATGAAATTACCGAAGTCTTATTTTATTTAATTATATGTATTTCGATCCTTAAATGCACAACTCCAAATAATGCAAATTAGAAACTCCTTTCTAATTTCATTCGCCTTGGCCAAGGACTCTCTGGGTTGTCATTTATCGAATCACATTGGACATTTCTCTTCTTTTATTAGAAGTGGTAGATTCTTTATTGATCATACATTATCTCCATGTACAACTTATTATACCCAAGCATACCCTTTGATATACCCTAAGGGTCTTAAGGAATAAGTCAAAGTATAACTCATCATACACAAGATACTATGATGATCTCAAGTCCAAGGATTACTTGTCTTACTATCACTACAGAAATTCCTATTGACAGCAAATAAAACTCCATTAGGTATTCCTTAGCGAGCCACGTTCAAATGAACTTATTCTCTAATAAGCACCTACATACTTGCTTTAGTGTCTCCACACAAATGATCATGAGATCAATCATCCTCATCCAATGAGCAAGCAACGTATGTACTAAATCTATCCGGATTCACTAATCCCCAATTTAGTAATCCAATGATTGGGAACTATTTTAGTTTTAAGCTTTCTAAGAATTTAGATCTCATTAGAATGATCATCATCATTATTCTAAAAGCATTGCTTAAAACTATGGGTTTATCACATATTATAAAACAAACATCATGTAGATAATTAAAAGCCTTTAATAAATTAATACTTTTTATTAATAAATGAATAAGATTGTTATAAAGTATATGCTTTTATCATCAAACATGATTGGCTTGTGTGCATACTACTTTCAATCTCCCACTTGCACTTAAAGCCAATCGTCATGGTATCTTATACTCTTCTTCTAAGTGACGATTATCCTGTTTGTTGGATAAGCTTTAGTTAATGGATATGTAATGTTGTTCATGAGATTCCACTATCTCTATAGTGATTTCCCATCTTTCAATGATTCTAATAATCAAATGAAAGTGCCACAACACATGTTTAGATCCAAGATGAGACTTAGGAACTATTCCTAGTTCTCATATGAACTTTTAATCCAAACAATCAACTCTTGCGGCTTCATTTATAGCTATATACTTTGTCTTTATCACTAAACCAAAGAACTCTTTCATTGCTTTGAACCTTTCCAATTCACTGCACCACTGTTCAAGGTAACCCTTTACCTTAAAGTGGATTTTTCTGTCGTCTTGGTCTGTCTGAAAAACTTGAGTCTGTTAAGCCCTCTAGTTTTAATTAAGACCCACCATGAATATGATCACATCCTTAGTGCCGGTTAAGCACTTTAAGATATTTTTCACTGACTCATAGTGAACTTCTCCATAATATGACTGATCAACATCAGGTCTCGTACATTTCATTGCATGCATGATTGTCACTCATGCGACCTCTCTTTCGTGAGTCTGGGGACTTTTAAGAGATACACCGCATAGCTCATCGACATGAGACATCTCTTGGAGTTTGCCATGCTAAACAACTTTAGCATCAAATGAATATATATCGCTTGGGTTAAGTCGAGCATCCTCTTATATCTATCTATATAGATTTTATCCCCAATTAAGATACTCTTCCAAATCATTCATGGAGGAATGTTTAGACAACTTTATCTTTACTGATTGTAGCATTGGTATGTCATTCCTTATCCGTAGTATATCAACATATAATATTAGGAATGTCACGGCGCTCCCCATCCCTTTTGTGCACACTAGGTTCATTCTTATTTTTGATAAAATCAAACTCTTTTGATTGCTTCTCATCAAAAACGGAATGTTCCATATTTGAGAAACTTGCTTCAATCCATTTCTCTCGGTGATTATAACAACTTACCTCATCGTATGTAATCGGATCATCATCTTCTATGATGTGTACCTTATCATCATCATCTATGATGAATCCATACCTCCCGGTATCTTCTAAGACTATTCCGTTCACGATTTATCTGTTTGTGGTACAATAGGTATATCTATAGGTTCCTCTTATTTGACTTATAGTGTTTTGTGGTTCTTGAACTCTTCAAGATCTATTATCCTCCCACTAGCCCTTCAATGATAAACACCTTTATCTTAGAAGGCAACGTGTTCAGAACAAACACCTTTTTGCTAAGTAGAATTATAGAACATATACCTAAACTTACTTTAGGATGTCCCACAAATCAGTACATGTCAAATCTTGTCCCAAGCTTATCCTTTGAAACCTTTTTCATATAAGTTGGACAACCCTTTATCTTAACATACTTAAGATTAGGAATCCTCCCCGCCCATAACTTTTATGGAGTCTTGGGGCGATTTTGAGGTTACCATTTTCGTAGATATGTAGCCATTTCTAGGACATTATCCTGTATCTTACCGGAATGTCAAGAAAATCATTATGGACCGCACCATGTCCAACAAGGTACGATTTTTCATTCGGATACATCAATCAATTATTGCATATCGTGATGTGTCCATTATGAGAAAACTATTTGAGATGATCTAGAAACTTATTGCACAAGTATTTATCCTTGATCTAATCAAAGAATCTTAATACTTTGCCAATTTGTTTCACTTCAATTCTTTGAACCTTTCAAATAATTCACACTTGTATTTCAAAGAAATACACACATTCAACTCTTTGAATGATCATCTCCTTTTCTTATACTAATTTGTTCAATATGCAAAATTATTTTCATGTAAGTCAAGTATACAAAATTTATTAAGTAATATTCCAATTCTATACAAAACATTATTATTATAAATAGAACAACAATTGTTCTTAATTATAATACCAAAGATTTCATTGTCCAACAATAAAATGGAAATAATATTTTTAAGAAGAATCGGAATACAATAACAACTTATTAACTTAATAGATTTTCTCGTAGGTATTGCTAAACTATAAGTTTCTATAGTTAATGCGCAACCTTTGCTTCATTTTCCACACATAGAATTACTTATATTTGTTTAGCTTTCTACTTCGCTGGTCCCTTCATAAATCTATATTTATGATAACCAAAATCGGTATCCAATACCCAAGTAGAACCTCGACTTAAAGAAAATTTTATTTTAAATCATGAACAAATTTGTATTTATAACCTAAACTTCACTAAGCTTCTTTGGTTAGCCTCTCAAAGATACTTCTCGCAGCTTTCTTTCCGTTGTCCAAAGCTTATTGCAAGTGGAAGCAAACTCCTTTGCTATCCAAATGACGCAGTTTGTTCTTATTATCCTTTGTTTACGCCTTTCTGTTTACCTTCTTTGAATCGTTTCTTCTTTTCGGAAGATCCTTTGGCCCTACCAAGAAGACTTGGTTTTTCTTGGTTGAAAGTGACTCTCAACATTTTTCAACATGTTAAGCAAATCAAAGAAAGTCGATATCTAGCTTGTTTATATGAAAAATTCACAACAATTGTGAAAGGAGTCCCGGAGTGAGTGCGAAGATCAAATCTTGGCTCAACTCTCCATCCATGACAAAACTCGTTGTCCTAATTGATCAATCAAATTGATAATGTTAAGGACTTTTATCTGCATCTTGTAGTGTCATCGGACATTCTAGATCGGAAGAGCTCCTTGAGATATCTCGATATCTTTTCGATCTACTTTCCTCACCATCAACTACTTGATGTGCGAGAATATAGTAGGAGCATTCATAGTTTCATCTTGTCGACGAAGCTCTTTTACTCATAGATCTTGAGCATGATGCATTGAGCCAATCATGCATCATCTTGCCACTTTCTAAAAGTAGCAATCTCTTCCTCGGAGGCATTATGCTGCAACCATTGCGGGATAAGCGTGATTAAGGACATAAGATAGCTTTTTCACCACGAGAACTTTTCTCAATTTCCTTAACCAATCCGGTTTAATTGATCTCGATTAACTTAGCATCTAATATGCTTCACAAAGGATAGTAATTTTAGACATTGTAAAATTACGAAATGAATTTGTAATTAACAACATTTTAACATACATTCTATTATTAATTACCAAAATAAATTAGGTCTTGTTTTAAATTGGTATCTCCCACTATTTTCTTCAAACTATATTACCTCACTTATATAGTTCTGACAAAATCTAATTAAAGATTAGCTTAGTGAGATTAAGGATCCCATTTCAAATGTATATAGCCTTGTGGTGACACAACAAACTATATATAAATAAATAGGTGAGACAACTTTTGTCAATTACATCAACTATGCAACTCCTTTTCTTTTGCCTCTTAGATTATTTTGATCAAGTGGTGGCACATCCGAATCAAAATTATCCAAGTTAAGTCCGACCTAGCACTCCATATATTCAAAAAAAAAATATCATCCTCAGGGTGACACAACAAAATAATATTGTTCAATTTTCTTTATAAGCATCAAATGTGAGAAATTAACATCTTAAATACTTAATACTTGCCTTGTGGTGACCAACAAACTCATATTAAATATTTAATACTCTATTAATTTTATCATGCTAGAAGGCGGCGCTCGATATTCCAAATATCTTTGAACGCTTAGGACTTAATATAAAAAAATTGAGGGTTTGTTATTAATTTGTCTCATCTTGTTTAGCAGCGCATTTACATATATATATAAAATACACGTCATATTAATGAACATGCAAAGCATGTTTTATAATAATATATAATATATATAGTATAATGACACACATATAAATACTATATTCTACCCTTGATTATGGACTTTTATTCTAGTTTGTTCACTAGAGCCACCAAGTGAACCAA